>PVKP010000024.1:0-281310 GCA_004027715.1 Plecturocebus donacophilus | reverse complement strand
ACAAAGGGCACTTGGGGTGGGAGGAGCATCATGAAGGAGCATCCAGGAAGCACAGCCTCTTCAAGGAGAAACCCCGTGTAAAACAAAAGAAAACACAGCAGTTCCAAAGCACTGGTGGTCAGCGAAGCCGCAAGGACCAGGTGCTGCTTCTTGGGTCTTATTTGTACTACCAATTGGTAAAGAGAGGACTATGGAGTTGCAGCGATTCCAAGTCATTGTCTTAGACTTATTTTGTTTTTCCAGTGACAGAAAAATATTCACATCCATATCCAAACTCACACGTGGAATTCAGAAATTCATTGGATCCCGAGGAAAGTGCTCTCTGGTGACAGCCAGACCTCCAATCGTGGCAGAGCCGAAGATGTGTTTATCGTAGGAAAGGTTTCATGGTAACTGAGGCAGGAGTTGTGTTGCGTCCCTCCATTCCTCTTCTTCTCTGTGATCCCACGTGCAGCCTCCCCATCCTGTGAGGGTATTTACCAGAGGCCTGATCATTGCCACTTCTAAAGGCCCTGCCCTCCGTTTAGCCCAGGAGTCTTAAGAGATGGAATGTGCTATTTCCATATGAATCCCAGTCTCTGAAATATTCTATCCATGCTGCAGGACTTGTTTCTCAAACAGGTAACCTTTGCCCAGCCGCCTTATCCTCAAGTGACCAAGCCAAGGTCCTGATGGCTGACCACTCCCAAGTCAGCCATCCTGAAGTCGACCTGCAGCCAATGAAGGGCCAGGCCTTAGACCCATCGGGTGGCTGAGCAACTGGGCCCTTGTTCAGGGACTGTGACCTACTCAGCGACCCATGGGGAGGGACTTAGGAATTTTGCAACATGCAATAAACACCCAGAGAACGCCTCCGACTCCACAAGCCCTGTTTATGTGCAATCGTTTTTTGGTCTTTAAAAAGTTTTTTTATTATTATTACACAAAATAGATGTACATATTTTCCAGGCACGTGAAAATTGAATACATTCATATAATTTATAAAGATCAAATCAGTGTAATTGGGATATCCATCACCTTAAATTGTCTTTTCTTTATGCTAGGAACATTCTAATTATTCTCTTCCAGCTATTTTGAAATGAACAATAAGTTAGTATTAACTAACTGTAGTTAACCTACAGAGATCACTTTTCTTCAGAAACATTTTCTTGACTTTTCTGTGTGTTTTATCTATTGTTGCATATTAATAATCCATGTCAAAATGTAGTGGTTTGAAGTCACATCTCCAGATTCTATGGATCAGGAATCCAGGCAGGATCAGAACCCCTGCTCCCCTGTGTTCTCAGCGGGGCTGACTGCTTCACTGCATTCAGCTGAGTGCTGGGCAGAGCTGGAAGTTTCAAGCAGGCCTCGCATGTCTGGCACCTCAGTGCCCCTCTTTGTGAAGCCAGCTTGGACTTCTCACAGCTTGGTGGTTTTCTGGGTAGTCAGGCTTCCTGCATGGTGACTGGCTTCTGAGTGGGACACAGAAGGCTTAAAGTCTAGGCTTGGAACAGGTCCAACTTCACTACTACCACATTTCACTATTGAAAGCAAGGTATGAGGCCCATTGAAATACAAGGGAGGAGAAAAAAGGCCCTATCTCTGGTCATGGGGCGCAGCATGCACACAAAGAGAGGTAAAGAATTGGCCGTCTTGGTGGACTGGCTACCACCCAGGGTGACTGTGCAACAATAAACCTCGCCATCCAAGGTGTCATGAGCACATCTCTGTTCCTTGCAATCAAACAGTGTCTGTCAAAGCCATCGGCTCCCTTAGCTGGTCATCCTTCCTCATGACCAACACCTATTCACTGGAGCCCTAATACATGCAAAGATTCTGGGGAGGATCTCCCGGTCAGAAAAAGATTATGCTCTAGGTGGGGACATGTGAATACAAAGATTTAAAAAATTATACGAGCTAGCTTTTGAACAACAAAGCCTAAAAGTAGGGAAGGATTGAACAAAGAGGATGAGAATGAATTGAAAAGATATAAAAGAGGAAAGCTGGTGAAAGCTTTCAGAGAGAAAGCTAGGAGGATACTCATTGTTTACCTAATGTGTATTAGGGAAAGGTCTTTTTGAATTGCTTTTCAGGAAAATGAATTTCTTCAGAGACCGAGCAGGTAGGACTCATTTCTTTTGAGGCTGATCAATATGAGTCTCATAGATTCAATCACTTGCTGATTCTTGGTTCAGAGAATGGTTCATAGTGCCTTCTAAGGCTGGCCCTATTCTTGGCGGTGGGGGCCCCCTGTGAGTAATACAAGATGTAACAGGTCCATTCTCACACGTTGCATTGTAAGTTCTGAAGGAGGGCACTTTTCTTGTTACGGACTTGGCTAAATCAATGGAAACTCCATACGCTTTGTCTTCACGCTTCTTTCCTCGCCACTTCCTGCAACATCCCAGATACACAAACCCACAGCCCACAAACAGCCCTATGCCACCCACCAGGGGGAGATGAAAACAGCTCTGATGACACCCTCCCCCGGCTCCTTACCCGTCACCCCTGGGCTCACTTGTCACCAGCTACTTCCAGCTGAAATGCATGGTGCCTCTCAGCAGGTGAGTTCTTCTGTCTTTATTTGAGGGTGAAGGCTTTTTGGTTTATTTTGTTTTTGTTTTGAAGACCAGCTCCCGTCTGGCGGCCATATGTAGCCATCTGGGCTTCCCATAAACTACCATAATGACAAGGCAGGACTTATAACATCATTTTCGTTTTCCATAGACGGACTAATTTGAATTTAAGGTATGGTGTGTTCAGCGTGTTCAGAAGATGGGACCCTCAAACCAAGTTAATCTACTGTTAGATTTTTCTGCCATTCATCCAGCCTGGGAGATCTTTCTGCTCCGGACCCTTTCAGCACCTCCTTGTCCCTGCGGCCCTAATTTGGGGGTAAGACTTGGCTCCCTCCAGGCCGTCTATCAATCATTTTTGCTCCTTATGCAAACACAGACAGTTCTGACATTATTCTAAAAATAAGTGCTTTCTGGGAGGCTGGGAACCAATTTCTCTTGTTCTGTTCTATAGTCTTTTTTACTTGTAGCAGCAGGAACAAGCCAATGCCGACTGTTTTTCAACGTGGTAATGTGGGTCTCTCCCTGAAATAAACAACTCACCTTTTGGCCTTGTAGTTTACTCGCTGGGGAGCAGGATTATTTTCTTTATAGCCTTGTAAAACAGCTTGCCTGTCACATTATAGCTTAATTGGGAACACAAAATAATAAATAATTTAAAACAAGGAAAATTGCCGTCTATATGGTGAGCTGAATGAAAACACGGCCCGGTGCACGTTCCTCCGATGTCACTCGAGGGTTCTAGAATGCAGGGCTTTAAATCATATTTGGCATCAAGCACGCCTTTGAAACTTTTCTGAACTTGTTTTTGCCCCCAATTTCCCAATAAAAATGGTTCAAATTATTTTGTTTTTTTTCCAGAGCAGACTGAACCTTTCTTGTCATTAAATTCATTCAGTGGAAAGGATGTGAATATCACTCACTCTCACTGCACCTCCATTGACCCATCTGTAAAAAGGGGGACAGAAGAGTAACTGCATGTCTGGGCGACGGAAAGGCCTGGCAGGAGGAAATCCAGCGAAGTGCTGAACAGAAGGCCTGGCACAGAGTAGAGACTGCAGAAATGTGAAGAATAGAGAAAGTCTGGTGCTTTTTCACAAACGTAAACATTTGGAAGCGAATAGAACCAGCGCCCTTCCCTGGAAAGATGGGTTTGGCCACTTAGAGAGCTTACCTCTGGGGACATGAAGAAAGGTCTAGAGTGGGATGCGGTGCCCTTCCCGTTGTTTACTCTGTGATGGCTAATTTCATGTGTCAACTAAAATCATGGGTAGGCTATGGTGCCCAGCTGTTTGTTCAGACTCTGGTCCACATATTGCTGTGAAGGAATTTTTAAGATGTGATTAACCATTACAGTCAGTTGGCTTTAAGAAAAGCAGGTTACCCTTTACAAGCTAGGCCCCTTCCTATCAGTCGAAGGCCTTAGGAGCAAACACCTAGGTTTCCTGAAGATAAGGAATTCTGCCTTAAGACTGCAGCATAAAAACCCTGCTTGAGTTCCTAGCCTGCTGGCTGCCCCTCAGGTTTGGACTCAGGACGGCAATATCAACACTTACCTGAATCTCCAGCCTGCTGGCTTGCTCTGCAGATTTCAGATTTCCGGCCCCCACAATCCCATGAGCCAATTCTTTAAAATACATCTCTCTGTATACATAGATATGGATATAGCTATAGATATATATGTACATCCTATGGTTCTATTTTTCTGGAGAATCTTGACTAATCCACTACCCTTTTGTTCTATTTGAATTTATTTTTTAACCATACATATGTGTTATTTTTTCATAAAAGAAGATATTGGATTTCAGGGTGTAGATAGAGGTAGGGCAAACTCTTTGATGCCTTCTCATTCACTCTCTGAGCCATGCAATCATGGGGACTGCTAGCCACGCAGACAGCTGAGAAACCACTGGAGTATGTCACCTTGTGGCTTCCGGCCAGGCGTGTGCTAACTAGACTCCAATTCTAAGAGTTCCTGTTGGCTTCCAAATTGTGTCAGTTGTCAAAATCTAAAACACCTTTTAGTGATAATCTGGGACCTATCCTATATCATCAGGAAATCATTAAATTGCTGTAGTGGAATATGTGCTATCATCTATACAAGCACTTAATCTTTTGAAGTGCAGAGATGACTTTGGGGTAACCTAAGCAACTGTTTAATCCGAATCATGGGTAGGGGTAAATCTAGCTGCTCCAATAGCTATCTCATCCTGGCAAATCCCCCACCTTTCTGGGCCTCATTTCTTCTTGAAAACGAGAAAGAGAGAATTAAATTGCCTTTTAAATTTACTCTCAAGTGCCACAAAGTGAAAAGCCCCATGAATATTGCACTGCTTGTTTCAGCTGCTGTTATACACCCTTTGCAGCCAAAAGCAACTCTTTTCCCAGGAGCTTAGACTCACAGGACTCATTGTGCTGAAGACAGTGGGATGATGGCTTCAGTCCCCGGTTCTACTGTTTCTGCTAGGCCTGAGGAGAGGATGAGATGGTTTAACCAGCAATGGTTCATTAATCCAACATTAAGCGGGAAACCAGAAAGAGCCCTAAGGTTGGGGAGCTTAGAAAAATACCAAAATGTTGAACGTGAGCAAAGTACAGATTAAGAGGAAAGCTTTATGCAAGAGGAACATGGATTTCTAGACATCAAATGCCAGCATGATGCATAATTGTTCGTGCCTTGATCGGATGAAACTTTGCTGATCAACAGCATTATGTTGGAATACGGTAGGGCTCCTACCTCCATTCTGTGGCTGTTTTGTTTTAGGCACTTGCATGCATTATCTTACTGAATCTTTACAGTCAAACTATGAAGCTGGTATTATTGTCCCTTTTTTTTTAAGTGATGAAGGTACTGAGGATCAGGTTGTTAAGTACCTTTCCTAGAGCCAGAATATTAAACTGACAGGTGGTAGAGCTAAGATTCTGTTTTTTTGCAACTCTAAAAACCCACTGATAATCCTTTTACAGCTGTGCTATGAATGACTAAAAAAAATGAACGAGTGAATGCATATTTTGATTAGCTTGTTTGACAATTTATAGCAATGCATTACCCCATTCTCTGTATAACACATTTTACAATAATTTTCAGAACTGTACTTACATGGATGAGGAGGTAACTCCACAAACTGTGGAGCTTTGGTACTGTAGGTTCTCTGAGTCCAGAAAGCACGCAGAACCAATGCTGTCATTTTGAGTCTGAGAATTTGGTCAAATGAGGGGTGTTGTCAGAGATGTCACAGGGCTACCCATACGTAAATGTTCATTACTCTAAATTCTTTCTTCTGGGAATTGATGGTGAAAATCTCCCCCTGAAGTGTCAAGCTGTCATGCTGGGTAGATGAGATAAGTCACACACACTTGTATCACTGCAATTGTCTCATGCTTAGTCATGCATGCTTGTTTTTAGGAATAGTTATTTGACGAAAGAATTCATGACCACAGGGCCTAACGCAGGAGTAGGCAAGCAGAGGCCGAGGCACTGCAAACAGACACCACATGAATGTACCACTGAGAAAAACCAAAGCACTCCCAACTCTCTCCCCCACCCAACATCCTCCTCCTCTTCTACTGAGAAAGCCTCTTTCTGCGAGGTCCAGGAGGGACATTGTCTCTAAAGAGTCATTGTTAAATTATGCGATTTTTCCTAGAACAACACAAGATTGTGAGGAATGAGTTGAACAGCGTCTTAGTCTGTTTTGTGCTGCTGTAACAGAATATCTGAAACTAGGTAATTTACAATGAGCAGAAATGTATCGGCTCATAGTCCTGGAGGCTGGGAAGGCCAATAGTATGGTGCTGACATCTGGCGAGAGCCTTCTTGCTGTACCATCACATGGCAGAAGGCGAGAAGGTAAAAGAGAGAGAGGGGGCTAAACTCACCCTTTTATGCCAGCACCAATCCCACCCATGAGGGCGGGGCCTGCATGGCCTTATTACCTCTTAAAAGTCCCACTTTTTAATAGGGCTTAAATTTCAACATGAATTTGGAAGGGGACACACATTCAAACCACAGCAGGCACCTTCCATTCTAGACTTTTGTTCGCATGGATTATTTTATCAAATTATATTATGGAATTGTACAGAGAAAAGGGCCCTAATGATTAACTGGGTACAGTGTTGCGGGTGGAGCAGAAGAGCTGGGCAGGAGCAGAGAGCAGCATTGGGCCAGGTCCAGTACCCTGGTTGGGTGCCGGGCGAGAGTAGCCCAGAATATGCTCAGATCCTTGGGCTTTTCCAAACAGGAAACCTGGGCATTCAATACTTTGGATATTTTCAGGGGAGGGGCAAAATTAGACAAAATATGTTAAAAATTTGAACTTGATATCAATTAGAAGCATAGTCATCCTAGTTTTGAAAAAATTCTATTGAAATCATTCAGGTTTTTAAAAAAGTTCTAGAAATACATTTTCTAAATGAAATATGAATTGGATGTGATACAGAAATGGTAAGCACATGCCTCATCTCTTCCCATCTGCTGGATTTTCTGCAGCGTGATGTGGTACAAGGGAGCCTGGAGAAAATGTCTTTGGTCATGAGTCCCCCACTCCCTTGCTGTGTGGTCGTGGGCCTTAACCTTGGTTCTCACCCACTGCTTGGGAAAGCTGCGTCATGCTCCCCACTGGCAACAGGGGTTCATCTGGGGCAACTCTCAGCAGAGAAGTGTGCATGCTGGGCCCAGCAGTGTCCACCAGGGACACATGTGGAGTTCATATCCATGTCTGGGTACCTTTGCTGTCCTAGCTGGAGAAGGTTTGGAGACATAGCAAGGGAGACAGATGGATTAGGGAAGTGGGGAAGGACGAGGCAAGAATTTATTTCCCAGCTACTCTCCATTACATGTCTCTAAAACTAACACTTCGAAAACTATTCTAAGGAGCATAAGGATTACAGGCACACCCACTACCACACCCAGCTAAGTTTTGTATTTTTAGTAGAGACATGGTTTCACCATGTTGATCAGGCTGATCTTGAACTCCTGACCATGTGAGCCACTCGCCTTGGCCTCCCAAAGTGCTGGGATTCCAGGCATGAGCCACCCTGCCCAGTCTCGCATTTGCCTTTCTAAGGCCATTATTTAGGACTCGAGTGAGAGATGTCAGGAGAAAAGGTGAGGGAATTGCGAGGGAGGGTGGAGAAGGGGGTCAGCACGGTTTGGAGATGTTGGAGGATTGGAGCCACCATATTAATCCTGTGCACATGGCACGTCCATCACTTCACGCTGTGGTCTTTCGTAGGTCTTGGTTCCCTGGGTTTGGGGAGATGAGTCCCCTTGGCTGAGCCATTTCTAACAGGGCTGGAGGATTTCTGCAGGAAGTGGTTGCCGGTGAGTCAGGACTTGGCGCTCAACCCTCTGAGTCAATAATGAGCCGATTTCTCAGGGGGTTAGGAACAAGTGGAGGTGGAGTGTTAAATAAGTGGTAAACCCGACCACGAACTCTCACGGCACCTTCTCTCAGGGCAAGGAGGTTAATGCTAATGTGTTTCCTCAGTCCTAATTTGGATCATTATATTTTTAATTATCTCTTAATCATCCCTATAGATTCAGGATACATTATCTTCCACGTCCTACCTTTAACTTGAAAGCACCGATGTGCTGCTCAGGCCTGTGACTAATGAAAAAACCAAGACCTCCAAACTGTGCCGACCCCCTTCTCCACCCTCGCCTGCAATTCCCTCACCTTTTCTCCTGACATCTCTCACTTGAGTCCTAAATAATGGCCTTAAAAAAAGGTAAATTCGAGGCTGGGCGTGGTGGCTCATGCCTGTAATCCCAGCACTTTGGGAGGCCAAGGCAGGAGAATCACTAGGTCAGGAATTCAAGACCAGCCTGATCAGTATGGTGAAACCCTGTCTCTACTAAAAACACAAAAATTAGCTGGGCCTGGTGGCACACACGCCTGTCATCCCAGCTACTCAGGAGGCTGAGACAGGAGAATCACTTGAATCCAGGAGGAGGAGGTTGCATGGAGCCGACATCGTGCCACTGCACTCCATCTCCGTCTCCAAAACAAAAGAAAGGCAAATGTGGCCAGACATAGGGGCTCAAAGCTGGAATCCCAGCACTTTGGGAGGCTGAGGTGGGTGGATCACTTGAGGCCAGGAGTTTGAGACCAGCCTGATCAACGTGGTGAAATCTTGTCTCTACAAAAATTAGCCTGACATGGTGGTGGGCGCCTGTAGTCCCAGCTACTCAGGAGGCTGAGACAGGAGAATCGCTTGAATCTGAGAGGCGGAGGTTGCAGTGAGCCGAGACCGGGCCACTGCACTCCCACCTGGGGGAAAGAGTGAGACTCCATCTAAAAAAAAAAAAAAAGAAAGAAAAAGAAAGAAAGAAAGCCAAATGCCAGGTGTTGGTCTCCTTAATGAATTCATTTGCCTTTTGTTGGTTCCTGAAGTGGGGGACAGAGACGACACAGATGAAGGGCGAAGACTGCGTGTTCCTTGCTCAACCTCCCTGTGTCTGGGGGGATCAGGGCTGGGAATCCCCTAGTGAAAGGCAGCACCCCCAGGACTGGCTCCCAGGGCTGGGGCTGGAGGGGACTCGGTGAATGGCTGCGTTCTGATTCCCCTCCCTGCTGGAATTCAGACCCTCCTCTCCATGTCTCCCTTGGAAAGCAGTACCCCTGGAAAGGGAGAGTGCCTCTGCTATCCGTGCACAGGGATTAACCGAGGGAAATGGAGTCCTGGCAGCGCGAGGCAGGCGGTGGTGTCCGGCCTGCTGGGGAGGAAGACGAATGGAGAAGGAGGAAATTCCAGGAGAAGCATCGCATGCATGGCTCATTTTGGGAAGGCCAGCGTGCTCCGCACACAGAGGTACTGGGGATGTGTGCCAGCTGAGGTGCCCTTGGGGAGGCCTCTGGTCACCAGAATGAGCCTCTCAGCCGACTCCTCCTTACCTTTTTTTGTGATCTTGTCCTAGCGTTAACATAGACCAAGGTCTGTCAACCTCAGTGCAATGGACATTCTGTGCCAGGTAACGCTCTGCTGTGGGGGCTGCCCTGAGCATTGTGCGAGGCACAGCGGCACCCTGGCTCTACCTGGGAGATGTCATGAACACGGCTTCTCCCATGGTGACAACCGGAGGGGTCTCCAGACATGGCCAGATGAGGAGCACTGATCAAGACCTATTCGCAGGCCAGTCACGGTGGCTCACGCCTATATTCCCAGCACTTGAGAGGCCGACGTGGGAGAAGCACTTGAGCCCGTGAGTTCCAGACCAGCCCGGGCAGCATAGTGAGACTCTGTCTTTACAAATATTTAAACATTAGCTTGATGTGGTGACGCATGCCTATAATCCCAGCTGCTTGGTCAGCTGAGGCTTGAGGTTTGCTTGAGCTTGAGCGGTAGATGCTGCAGTAAGCTGTGATGGTACCACTGCACTCCAGCGTGGGCTACACAGTGAGACCCTGTCTCCAAAGAAGAAAACAAAAAACCAGAAACCGAAATCCAGCCAGAAAAGAGAATTATGGCTTCCTTTCTAGACCTATGAATGGACTTTTCTTACTTAAGATATACCCAAAGCAACTCTAACCGTTCAAATCACTCTTCATTTACACAAGAAGAGGTTAAGGACTTTCAAAGAAAAGCCCATCAGACCCTGACAGCCCCGGGCTTCCTAAAGCAGCCTCTTGGAGCCGGGCCTGCAGGTGAGCAGGCAGAAGGAGCTGAGGCCCAGAGAAAACAACAAATGGGTGACTGACAGCTCTGGATTGCCTGGGACTTTCCTGTGTTAGTCCTGGGAAGCCCCTCTGTCTGGGGCACATGGGAACAGGGCTTTGTGGGCAGGCTCTGGGCTTGGCTGTCATTCAAGGTGGCTTTGGCTGCTTGCTTGTCATTCTGAGTTTGGAGACATAGATGCTACCCTGGTTGCTAGCAGGTGAGAAGGTGGCTCTGATCAGCTTCTCGCTGGATTTAGAGAAGGACAGACGCCTTAGCTTGTAGCTGCCATTGCCTCTCTCCTTCGGAAAATGAGGGAGTTGCTAAGAGGTGAGATCAGCTGAGCAAGGGCCTGTTCTTGAGCTCTTGCTGAGGCAGTGCCCAGTGTCTGTTCATGCTGGGACCCAGGGTGGCTTCCACGGGTACACAGGTCCACATGCGAGAACCAGTGGCAGGATGGATGAGGAAGGTCAACTGAGTGTGTGTGCGTGCGTGTGTGCGTGTGTGTGTGGGGGGGGTGATCTACACTAGAAAGCTGCTTTGCCACCTGCTCCAGGTGAGGCTGCGACTCCCCCTTGCCCTGTGTCGCAGAGGTCCCTCGGGGCTGGCAAACTGCTGCCGGCACTTCAAGTCTGGGGACCGTCAGTTTCCGTCAGTTTCCTGCCTGCTGTTTACGACCCGGAGCATGGTCTCTAGAACTAGGCTGGACTTCAGGCCCGCTGGGAGCATGCACGCCACCCATATCTTCCCTGCGCTATTTGCAGTTTTTGTTTGTCTTAAATATAAACTTTTCTTGTTCTTTAAGTTTTACAGGAAAAAGTATTCTCTTTCTTGAAGGAGAAACGATTGATTTTTTTCCTCCTTAAATTATGTAGATAGAGCTATGTCTGCACTTGGTTAGTCTCCTGTGTACCCAAGATGTCATTACTTATACGAGAGCCTGGGATTTTCAAGAATAGTAACATGGTAATTTGTCTTTCAAATACTGTTTTACTTATAGCAGCAATAACAGGAAATGTGTACTATTTTTCACTGTTATAATCTGATTCACCCTTTGATATAAACAGCTTTATCTCATCTCATTGTTTATATCACATTCCTATTCCTCTGGAAAGAACAATATTTTTCTCTCTGAAAAGTAATATATTCTTGTCTAAGGATGGCTTAAATAAGTAACAGATGGTCCCTTTTGTGTGAGTGTCCCCTACCCCCACTCATTCTCAGCATTTGATCAGATAGAAAAATCAGTATTTTCTGAGCCTTACATGTGCCTGAACTTACAGGTTTGTTACCAACTTGATGTCTTTTATTTACGTGATGGTGTGGTTGCTTGGATAGTTTTAGAATATAGGCAATTGAATAAATTTTATCTGTGCTTGTCAACTGGAATGTGCTTGAACAAATCTCTTTCCTGGTTCCTAGTTACCCAGGATAGTCATGGAAAAGGTGGACTGAAAGGCTCGGTGTGTGCCACACGGTCTTGGCCATAAAATAGAGTTCACTGTACACCAGGCTCTTGTCATGCCACTTATTTATAACATAGTTCTAATGTGAAAATTTGTGCTGGGACCAGGACTAAATCTTTCTTGTCAAAAAAAAAAAAAAGTTTCATTCCCTGGCTTGGTTCAGGAGAAAGGCATAGGATTAGAAGCCAGGACGTCTCCTTTGCTGTCGTGCTAGCCGGGTGAGTTAAGGCAAGGCCACGTGACTACCTAGGTCTGTTTTCCCATCAACAGAATGAGGATGCCTGACTTACCACAAGGACTGTTGAGAATGCAACATGGGGTAATAGCTATGAAAGTGCTTTGAAAGTTCAAAAGAACCTAAAATAGCATTTTATAAATATTAAAATCAAGCAATTAACTAAATACGTTGCATAACAATAGACTCTTGTCTATAACATCATGGTTAATAGGTCGGCCTTGCTGTCAAATGAGATTCTTTGAAAAGATGTCTTTTCTTTGTAAGGGGAGCTTCAGGGAAAGAAACATAAAATGCCTAAGTGCCCTACTGCAAACTTGTGTAAGCTGCCACTCTGATGGAGGATTGGGGCTGATTCATTTTTGCACTTGAGCATCAGAGTCCTTTGAGCTTAGTAGGCGCTTAAGCATATTTTGAACAAAAACACGATTGTTGTTATAGATAAGCTATTTGTGCTCTCCATGATCTGTTTTTATAATCATTAAAATTATCTTTTTTTCCCTACTAGATAGAAGGTTGAGAACATGATCTTTTATGTTGAGATCGTCTCTATCTGCTTGTTTTTATGGTCTGCAAATGACATTTTTGCCTGTACCATTAGAAAGTCTATATGTGACTATCGTTGGAAATTTGGGCCAGGCACAGTGGCTGACGCCTATAATTCCAGCATTTTGGGAGGCTGAGGGTGGGTGAATCCCTTGAGCCCAGGAGTTTGAGTCCAGTCTTGGCAACATGGTGAAACCTTGTCTATACCAAAACCACAAAAATTAGCCAGTTTCATAACCTGATCTCAAAGTAAATAAATAGAATGATTAAAATTTTAAAAACAAGAAAAATTGAAAAATGTGCATGTACAGAAAAGATATAACCACCCATTATCCTCTAGGTGTCATAGGGTCAGATCTCCAACATACATGGTAGTGTAGAAAGAGGCAAGTCCCATAACAATATTTATTATGATAGCAATTATATAAAGAAAAAATATGCGTGCATATGTATATAGATGCTTATGCATCTGTATGTGTATGTGTATGTGTATGTATATGAATGGATAATAAAAATATAGAAAGGATACATCTGAATGCACAGATTAAATCTAGAGAGAAAGTAAACGAAGACATTCAGAGGAGAGAGGAGTTCTTGCAGGCAGGAGTATGTGGGAGCTTTATGGAGGAGGCTGCATTTGAGATGAGCCTGGGAGAACAAGTGTGACTTGCTAAGTACAGAAGGATGGCAAGCGTCTTCCCATTGGGGCGGTATATGAAAAAAGTGTGGTGTGAGGCCTCTGTGTGGTGTGTTTGAGGGTATATGAGTGGTCCTTTCCCTCACTGCACTGTAGAAAGGTGAGAGAGCCTCTTGAAAAGCTGGATTAGAGAGGCTGGAGGAAGGAGAAAGCCAAACTGAAACAGTGGGAATCAACCTTTGAAAGCTTTGGGTGAGTGAAATGAAAAATTACGATTTTCTGAAGACCAATCAGGTGCTGTTTAAGTAGAATGAATTACAGTTGGTGGAGATGAGTGGTAGTATGGAAAATAAGAAAAGGATTGATAATCTGCGTCTGAAATGACTGATCACTGGAGAAAGATAAAGCCACTGGAAATGGAATAAAAGACATTCTGAAGACATCATCAAACTGGGTGCCTGATAAGAAAGAGGTACACAGAAGAAGAAAGAATCTAAGGTGTTAGCTACAGCATGTTAAGTCTAAAGGACTGTTTGAGGTGACGTTGCTATTGCCAGAAGTAGGGAAGACAGAAACTGTATTCTATATTTAAAAAATGTATTATATTTTTTACTGGAAAAGATCTAAATGTCAGGAGTTGGTATGTAGTTTAAATTGTCAAGATTTTAGGCTGCTGCTTCTTGGAAGTGTGATATAAAATGCTGTAATGTGGTATGTTGCTGCAAATTAGGTTTATTGATTTGGCATTGTCAAGAAATATAACACCTCAAAAATAGGCAGACGAGGAAAAAGGATACCCCACTGGCAGGTGTGGGTGCCACTGTATGATTTTCTGCCACCAAAATGCACGACTAGCTAGCCGTGTTGATGCTGGTGCAGATGATATGGAAAGCAACCTGTTCTTTCCAAGCCCATTGGATGGGAAATCTATGTCCACCTGCGGTCCCACCCTGACCCTGGACATTTACAATACACATGGCGGTTCTTCATGGCATGTGGGAGAAAAAATGACCCTCTCCATTTTTTTTTGTCAAAGGGATTTTACATGTATGTAATAAGATCTTGATTTACTATTTTTAAGGGAAGAGGAAGACAATAATAAGAGGCTGTGACTTGAGGGTGAGAAACAAAAGGGCAGCTCCAGGGAGAAGAGAGATCTGGAAATCTACGGGCTTCCTGCAGTGCTTATGACTTATTGCTCCTGGCCTCACAGAGTCTTCAGACTAACACAGCTGTCTTTTCATGGCAGGAGGTATTTGAGAATCTGGTGGGAGTTTTCTTTAGTACATTTATGTTGTTTGTGGCAGCTTGCTTCCATTTTTCCATCATTTATGACGCTGAGTTAACGTTGTGAAATGTTTTTCATCAATTAAATTAATATATACTATGAGACAAATACAAATTTGACATATGTAACAATGCAGTATAGCTTTAAAATACCTTTTAAAAATCTCAAATTAGAATAGGTATGATCACAATCAGAACTAATATATTTTTTTACAGTAAGAAGAACTAATACAGTTATTGCTAGTATCATCTTTTCCTGAACATCTATTGGTCCTTTAAGAATTATACTTTAAAATCATTCATCATACTTAAAGTCATTAAGATGCAAGTTGATTTCTTATCTTTTGGTATTAATAAAGACAGTGTTTCTGGAATTGCAAGTAGAAGAAGGCAAGGAATATGTTTCAGTTTTTAAAGTATTTTGTATGATTTTATCAGTTACCAAAAAGCATGTGGTTTTGTTATTAACCAGTTCTGTTATTTCATTTATACATGATAGTAACATTCTGAACTCATACCTGCAACAAGCCGTAATTGACAACCTTGAGACCACATTATGGGCATTACTGGCTAAGAAACAAAAGTTGCTTTGAGCCCTCAGCTCTCAACGGTGCTGGGTTTCCTCTCCTTTAAGCTTGAGGATTGGCAAATCTTCAGCCTGACAGAGAGATATTCTTCCCACAGCTATTTCCCTTCAAAGCCCATTCTTAGCAGAGCTTCTGTCATCCGGAATTATTCCTCTAAGAGCCAACATGCTCTCTTTTCAGGTTTTCTTTTGCTTTTTCTCTATATTGAGTTGACTCTTGATTGGTGGCTTGAGAAAATACCAAAGTTCTTTTTTTGCTTTTGCTGCAACTGGATCATGAACACTGATTTTCCACATAAAAAGCAGCTGAGTGTGTGTAAGTTTGTGGGGCAGGCTTTGCAGGGTGAGTCGCTGCTGAAGATAGCAGGAATGTGTACGTGGGGAAAATCTGAGGGAGCGGTCCCCCCTTTTTCAGAAATTGTTCTTTTTGTTGCCCTTCACCTGTCTGGAGGAGCCTGAAGAACCCAGGTCTCCTGGTGACCCCTTGGGAGATGGGTGGGAGATGACAGGCTACACGGTTTGGCAGAGTAGAAAAGAGATCTCTGATACGTGATTGTCATACACACCTACCTTTGAGCTTCAGAGTCCTATGCCTTTAAATGAAAATAACTTTGGTTTTGGATGTCAACCAGAAGAGACAGCCAGGGACCCTTACTGTATCTGCATTATTTTCTATTGACCAGTGCATTTGCTCTGGCCAAAGACAGTCGCAGCATTTAGTGAGATAGATGCCTTAGAATTTAGACAATCCTGGTAACGTGCAAGAAAGCCTCTTAAATAAAGTAATCTGATGAGACATACACCGATAGTCACAGAGAGTGGAAAGAACTTTTCCCCACCATGTTTCAAGGTTGTCATCTGCCATTTGCTCACTCTTAAGAAGATATTCAGATCTTGCTTGTGTACACTTCAATCTGCTATCATTGCCTATTTATGGAAAAACATTTAGTATAAGAGGATTAATACGTACTTGTTTTAATTACATGTTAAACCATGTGAATATATACAGGATTAATATCCAGATTCTGAATAAAGGATAAACTAAAATTATTCACATTAATCCAAGGTTCTAACCGAGGGTTACCATAGCTAATGGAATGTGTTTGGTATTCTCATATTCCCAGTAATTCATCAGTGGGTAGAACCACCATTAAATTCACTAATAGCTTTAGTTTTAAGCTACAAATTAAATTAAGGTCAAACTAATTAGGCATATGGGCTTTTTAAAAATTCATATTTCTTTATTGTTGATAACCAATTTTCTTTCTAAGGATCGAAATAATAACATCATTCATTTACAATGGTTTTCCTCCTTTAAATAAATGATTTTCTAGTATTACCTCAAACAACTTTGATTTCTTAGCTTTTACACTCTTTTCCAAATAAATGCCCGGAAGGCCCCTGCTTCCCTAAACGTTGAGAGGCAACGATGTAATCCCAGAAAATGTTCTCTTTGGCCATCATAGGCCTAGCAACTTACTGTTAATCTTTCCTAAGAAAAATAAGCCTTTCCTCTTGAAAGCCTGGGACTTTAAAAATAACAACTACAAAGTGTTTTCATGTGGTAAATGCTCATCACAAATTATTATTTTTTCCCTGAATCCTACTGTGTCTCTTCTTGAAGAACGAGATAAGGGGGAGAAGTTTGTACTGTGGTCCACCCATGTAGGACACAGTCATTTGCACTAAATTAACACTTCCTGGGGAGATTTTACTAATTTTCTATGAGGTGATTCAGTTACGATGACCTACGCTAACAAAACAAACCTCTCATGGGAAATGCATCCCTGCTAGGCTGAAGCAGAAAGAAAACCTTAACTCTGTTTAGAATCTGGACCCTTTGACCCGTGAACTTTTAAGTTCCTTTCCTGTAGGGTTCTTTAAAGCTGCGGTGGCTGAGATAGACTCCCAGTGCTATGCATGAGCACAAGCAGCTGTAGGTTGACTTTGAGAAGTTGGACTATGATTATGCTACTATGAACAAACCAAAACCAAAATTTCCCTATGGTAGATAAAGGAAGTTTTGTTTGATGGAGGTCAATGATTCAATTACTCCTGTCCAAATTATTCTGTTCTCTGATGAACAAAGACCTTATCAAGGATCTTTTCACAATTAAAAGCTCACTGAAAATAAGAGAAGGGCTTATGATATATAAACACACACATATATAGACTATACATACATAGACACACACACACAAGACACTTATACAACCTATAGCCATTTGTAAACAAAGTTGTGTTTTTGCACTTGCTATCAGAGTCTGTGGAATTCTATACCATGAGATGAAATGGTCTCCAACTAGTAAAAAGTCTATTTAGTGGGCTTTGTAGAGCAGAGACAAAGATTATATGTGAGATAGTGTACGAGTATAATAAGAATGCCATCTGCTTACTTGATCTGTTGATATTATAGTCTAATAGTTATGTCAGCTTAAATTGTGGAAATATCCACTTTCTCATCGACTCCAGGGGCCTTAAACTGAGTCAGGGTCAAGCCGAGACTCCCTGAGAGGAGCTGTAAGCCCTTGTGGTAAAAATAACATGCAAGCCAGCACTCTAAACTAAAAACAAAAAATATATATATTAAGCTAATCAACTCAATTTGCTAATTTTGTGCTCCAGGTCATGGAGATAATTGTCCTAATGTCAGGGAAACTAAGGATTTTCTAGATGTACTCATGCAAAGATGGTGCAGACCCTTAACAAGGGTGCTCATAGTTGTTTTTGGAACACCTAACTGAATAAGTAAAAGACAATTTAAGCAAGACTTCAAAATTTGAAGTTATAAAAGAAGCGATCGAATAGACTCAACCAAAAATTTAAATTCCATTACAAAACCACCACAATGTCAAAATACAAAAGGCAAACTGGAAACAAACATTGAAACATGATAGGGAACAATTACTATTTATGATATGCAAAGAGGTTTTAAAACTCTGTGATAAAACCTCCAACAGAAGAATGGGCAAGTGATTTGAGCAGGCATAGAAAACAAGAAATAAAAATATACAACATAAATATGCCAAATCTCACAAAATTTAAGTCAGTACAAATGACATATTTTTAGTTGAAAAGGTAAATATTAATCTATAAGTTTGATCATTCTTTACTGTGGGTTTGTGGAAACAGACACTCTCATATACTCTTGACATATATGTAGATTAGTAAAAGAGGTTAAAATAATAATTTGAGGAATAATCTAATATAATTTAAAATGTTCATAACTGAGCTATTTTGGCTATTCCAGTTCTAGGAATGATTCTATAGAAACTCTTTGTACAACTGCATAAAAAAGAATATATAAGTTGCAACAATTGTCTCTAGTGGTACAAAAATTAGAATCAATCCAAATATCTATTATTGCACAATATAAAAAATGTATATTGGGGTACTGTATTGTCATTTATATTAGATATAGACCTTCATATAATAACATGGGAAGGACCAAAAAGAACTTCTAAAAGGAACTTTTAAAGATCCCATTTTTCCTTAAGAATAGATTTTTATATATTGTACGTGTCTATTTTGGAGAAAATTTCCCCAGCTTCAAATCATGTCATCTGCAAATAGGTATAATTTTATTTCCTCCTTTTCACTCTTATGCCTTATATTTCTTTTCCTTACCTCATTGGGCTGTGTAAGACTTTCAGTGTGATGTTGAAGAGCGTGGTGAGAGAACATCCTTGCTCTGTTTCTTTTCTTTAAGGGAAAATATTTAGTCTTTTCTCATGAAGTACAATATTAGCTAAAGTTTCATGCTTTCTGATATTTTTGGTGGGTTTTATTTTCTTTTGTTTTGGTTAGGTGTCCTTTATCAGACATTCATTTCTATTTCTTGTCTGCTATCAGCTTTTTTTTTCTTCTTTTTAAGTTGTAAATGAATGTGGAGTTTTATCAAGGACTGTAATCTGTCAGTATTTTCATTGTATTCTTACAGGGCCCCCTTGGATATCAAAATCTGACGATGCTCAAACCTCACAGTCAGCTCTGCAGAATCTCAAATACAAAAAGTCAGAAAGTTGGCCCTCCAGGTCCTGGGTTCTGCATCCCACAAATTGTGTATTTTCCATGAAGAGCTCTGTCTTTTCCTCTATCAATTGATATGATCATTTGGTTGTCTTCTTTAGATGGTTAATATAGTAAATTACATTGATTGATTTTCCTTCTTTTTCTTTTTTGGTTCCTTTCAGTTTGATTAATTTTTTAAATGTTAAACCAACCTTGCATTCCTACAATAGACTCATTTGTTTGTGGTAATATTCTTTTTATATATTATTGTATTTGATTGGCTAATATTTTGCATCTTCTTTTCATGAGGTATGCTGCAGTTTTATTCTTTTAAAAAAAATTGTCAGGGTAATTCTGGCCCATTTAATTGTTTCCAGATTTCCTTCTTACCAGTAGTCCATCTATAAACTGTTTCTGTATGGATCCTTGGGGCACATAGGTGTGGACTCTCAAAGTAAATTTGAAAAATTATTCACTAAAGGAACTCTACCACTCTATTGTTTGTGGTAAACTGCTGGCTGCCCCACCAACATCTATGCTACCTTTTTTCCTTTGGTAGAAAACCACACTTTTGTTCAAGAGGCTGCTATGCCCACTAAGACACACTTACAAATCCATACTCCCTTTAGTCAGAGGTGACCATATAACCAGTTTTGACCAATGAGATTCAAGCAGAAGTTTTTGGAGTATGATTTTCGGAAAAGCTTTTGAAATATTGACTGAAGTGGAAAACTGAACTAGGAAGAGCCTTTTGTGGTTTCCCTTTCTACCCTTAACTCATTCCTGAAGCTTGGAAGTGGAGTGGCCACTTTTAACCAAAAGAATAAAGGTCTCTCTCTAAGGTCGTGGCAGGAAATGCCTGGCTCATGGGTGAGCAGTTGGGCCAGCTGGGCTTCTGCCCCAGGACTCGGGTTATGTGAGAAAATAACTCTCCATGTGCTTATGTTCCTGCACTCAGATTCCACTCCATGAGGCCAAATGCAACATCCTGCAGACACCAGGCACACTTTGACTTTTTTCTTTCTCTGAATATCTCTTAGGACAATGCTCTATAGCCGGGGATAGTTTAATTAGAAAGGAACTTGGAAATCATCTTGTTCTTGATAATGCCTCTAACAAAGACACCAACATTAAGTGACCCGCTCAAAGTAAATGCTGAAAGTTGGAAAGATAATCCACATGTGCTGATACTAAGTTACTTTTCCACCCTGCTATGTAATTGCTTATATTCATTTCCTAGCATCTCAATGCCTTATTTATAACACATAGAAAATAAAATCTATCCTAATTCCTCATAGGCTTAATGTGAGTGTATATAAGAGATTATTTTCCTCATTTTTAAAAGCCTTTATTTTTAGTAGAAAAATCAATAGACATATTGTGACTTGAATTAATATTAATTATCCTCATTGGACAACTGTAAAGTTAGTAAAATACGTTGGCTTTCAGTTTAAAAATATTGACTGGAATAGCATCATGTGGGAAACACTGTGGTTAGCTCAGGGGATGTAGAGGTCAACCAGACAGACGAAGCCTGCCTGCCCTCGTGGGTATGACCGTCCAGAGGCAGACATAGATGTGAGTCAATACATGGAGCAAACAACTTCTCCATCATGATTATGAGAAATAATAAATGAAATTTTGTAATATCGTTTCCCTGAAGATCTTGAGCAAAGTTCCTGGCATACACAGACCCACAGTCTGCTGTGGGCCCCAAGGGCTGAAGCTACTTCTGAATAGCGTTTTAAAGACACTGAAAACTTCACGGGGAAGTCATTCTAGGAAATCCTGGAATGTACCAGGAAAATTAGAAATCATGCTTCCAAACTCAGAAAGGATCCACATATTCTCAGATAAATTAATAAAAAATGAACATTTTCTTAGCTTAGGTTTATCCCTAAATCGTCACAAATGCATTTGAAAAGCAGCAATATCTGGGTTGATTTTGTTTCACCCAGAAATTTCCATAGTCTGTAAATTTCTTCATGGGTTTTTGAGATGTAGGTCCTGACTGCTGACACCAGTGTTTCTTCTCCTCACTAAAGTCAGTCCATTTTTCCTTCTGATGGACTAAAATCGAAATGTACATGATCAGGGTGACAGGATTAAAGAATTTAATAAACTACAGAAGTATTCTATTAAAGAATAGAGATCATTCTTATAAACCATGAATTAATTTTTATGAATTAGGTCCAAAGAGCTTAAGTAAAACAGCTAATATTTCATAAGTAATTCCAGCCCTCTTTAATAGTACAAGTCTCTGGTGTGTAATATTTAGGTAATGATTATCATAAAATAGACATCTTTTGAGGGCAATTATGTGTTCTCAATACTTCTTTATGAGAGAGCTGGGAGGAGGATGTCATTACATTTGACAGTATATTTATCTCACCTAATAGTCATGATATTCTGACGGAAATGCAGTTATCTTACTATATGCGAGTGAATTTTTGAAAGCACCGAATACAGATTGTGTCACTAAACCTGTTTAGGCATGAAATATGGCACAACTCAGTGCCCAAAGTATAGGCTGTTTCTAGCCAGGTGGAGTAGGTGGTTTTGTTTATGAAAATAAAGCTTTACATCTGTGGGGTAAATTTTCCTGGGGGCAGACCCAGGCAGAGGAGGAGAGGTAACTCAGAGGGATGAGCAGAAGAGGGTATGTCCAGGAAGTGATAAACACACTTGAAGAGAAAGGGGAGGATTTGTGCACTGGTTTTTGTTGGTGGTGGTGGTAGTGTTTTTAAGGAAATTGGGATTGACTGAGACCGACTCCCCACACTGCCAGGAGACTCCCCTCACTGCCAGGAGAGGCAGTGAGCTAGCTACATACTCCTACCAACATCTATATTTTTTATAGTTGTTTTGGGACTGATTTAACATGGAGGATATGATAGTGACTTATATTGCTATAATGTTTTTAGGTTTTCACAACTATTTTGAAATATTTTATTTGAACCTCCTTATGTTGCAGTAGGATAATGACAGACTTGTTTCTCGGTTATGCAGTGCAAACAGAGGCTTAGAGTATAATCCAGTGAGTACAAAGTGAAACCAGAACCCAGAACCCCAAACCAGACTTCCAAAATCCAGGCTCTGCCATTGGATAACAGGACCATGTCTGAAACCTCTGTGGACTCGAGGGATCGACTCCTATCCAGAGTCCTGGGCTACTCATGTCTCAAAGTCTAAGAAGTTCACATGTAAAAGTTACTGGGTCAGCTCATGGTTCTAAATTATCCTTGTTCCTGCTAGTGAACCTATTAAGTCAATCATCCAGATATGAAAGAGTTGGAGTGGAAGGAGAAAAACATGAATTTGATTTTTTGTTGCTGTTGTTTATTTTGTCTGGCTTTTGTTTTTCACAATTCAGGAAATAAGGCCTATAGAATTTGGAAAGCTGGATATTTGCAATTCTAGTCTTCCTCAGTGAAGCAAAGTTTTGAGATATAGTTCTGGTCCAATGCAATGCAGAAGTAATCCTCTGGGGAGAACATTTTTTTTTCCCCCAAGAAAAGAAAGCCCTTCATCCTTCACCTTCCTTCTTAGTTGGTATTTGGACTTGATGGCTGGAGGTGGAGCAGCTGTCTCGTGATTCTGGTGCAACAGTCATTAGGAAAAGTTCTAGGGAGTTAGGGAGATACTAGCCCAGCCGCTGAACCAAGGCCAGTGGTCACTCACCTCTGCATATCGGAACTTGATTATAGAGGTTCTCGTTAGTCATGTAATCTGTCCCTAACTGATACATGTGTCCAGATTTATTCCTAAGCATCTATCTTTTTGATGATAAATAGATACATTAGATAAGATGGAATAAATTGCATTAAAGCATGTACTTTTCAAAAAGTCACATAAAGTTCAAGTACTTTTTTAACTCTAAAATTGTTCAAAATTCAATTCCTTTTTCCTTCTATTTTAAATTCAAACAGATGTGCTTATTTCCTTAGCTGTAGTTACCCTGTGAATGCACTATTGTCAGTTGGTAGTGATGTGCCTCATTCAGTGGTTGAATCACAAAGCACATCTGGCCAGGCACTATGGCTCATGCCTGTAATCCCAGCCCTTTGGGAGGCCAAGGTGGGTGGATTATTTGAGGTCAGGAGTTTGAGACCAGCCTGGCCAACATGGTGTAACCCCGTCTCTACCAAAAATACAAAAATTAGTCGAGCAGTAGTGATGGGTGCCTGTAATCCCAGCTACTCAGGAAGCTGAGGCAGGAGAATCATTTGACCCTGGGAGGCAGAGGTTGCAGTGAGCGAGATCACGCCACTGCACTCCAGCCTGGGCAACAGAGTGATACCCTGTCTCAAAAGAAAAAAACAAACAAGGCCACTGATATGGTTTGGCTGTGTCCCCACCCAAATCTCATCTTGTATTGTACTCCCATAATTCCCACATGTTGTGGGAGAGACCTCTTGGGGGATAATCTAAATTATGGGGGCAGTTTCCCCTATAGTGTTCTTGTGGTGGTGAATAAGGCTCAAGAGATCTGATGCTTTTATCAGGGGTTTCCACTTTTGTATCTTCCTCATTTTCTCCTGCCACCACCATAGAAGAAGTGTCTTTCGCCTCTTTTTCTTCCCAGTCTCGGGTATGTCATTACCAGCAGTGTGAAAACAGGCTAATACAGTCCCTCAGATTAATCGTCCCACCTGGTGACAATCAGGTGGGCTGCTAGCCTTTCTTCTGATGGAGGATTTCCCATTCCTAATGAATATGAAAAATATGATGTACTTTAATTTTGTACCCTGAGTTCCCCTCATAAGCCTAGGGATATGAAGGAGGTCTCATGAATAGTAAAGATTTGACTTGGCAAACTTGTATACCCACAGTGGGGGCACTGGTACCTCACAGCCCTCCCTTCCCAAATCCCAAGGTCTTGTTTCTGGGAGTTACTTGGGGTGTTTTGCAGGGGATCTGGAGCAATCCTTTTGCCCTCTTAAGTTTCATCTTCCCTTACCTGTAATAAAGAAAACACCCGTGAATGAACATAGCTGTGTCCCCCACACCAAAGAGCAGAAGGTGGCAAGCAGGGGTGGCTGCCTCCTGTACACCACTGGCACATGCTTCTGGGCCCTGTGGCTTCAGAGCCAGGCTGAATTCTGGGCACCAGTGGACTGATTCTTTGTCACTTATGCTCCCTCTCTGAGTCTAGATCCAGATTGGGACCAATGTGCCACTAAATATAATATTTGCAAAAAATAAACAGCAAATCAGATAAAATTTAGAATACATGTTTAATTATATAAAATGACTGCAGCAAACACCTTTGCACCCCAGTAGCTCCTCACCAGCAACAGCACTCTGCTCTGTGGGGGCGTGGGAGGTGGGGCTTGTCCCCATCTGGGGATAATCAGGTGGGCTGCTCACGTTACCTATGAGGCCAAACTTCAGCAGAGGAGACCCGAGGGAGGTTGGTCAGGAGTTCTGGGAGACTTTGCTGATGAGAAGAACTTCATGAGAGATGTGGCCTACCCTACAGAATCTTGTGGGACATGGAGGGTCCACCCTGACTTCCTGAGCCCTGCACAGCAGTGTGTTTGACATGAGGGACAAAGCCATCTTAACATCCCCTCTCCACCCCCCACATACATACGTTGGACTCATATTTTTCTGCTATAATATAATAATCACTTACAATCATATTTTCTTGATTTGTTCTTTAGTTTTGAAACAACTAACAATTTAAAAAAAGAAGTTTCCATTTTAAAGAACATATTCAGTATCAGTAACATAGTTCATGTATGAACAAAAGTTTGCATTTACCAAAGAAAAATATGACACTTTGAGTTTGTACTATTCTACTGTCAAAGATTTTAAACTTTCTCTAAATCATCATATAGACTGACAGAATGAAAGCATCTCTAACTATGTCATCTACATAGTTTCTATGCTTTTACTGTTTATTTCAAAGCCACTGTTTAAATACTGGAATATTTCCTCTCTCAGGAACTGGGGACATGAGCTGTGGCTGAAGTGAACTCAAACAATTCCAAATTTTTAGGAAGTTACTGTTGAAACTGCCATGTGGTACTGATTCCAGGTATACCGGGGGCCAAGCATAACCAGGATTTCTCTGATACTTTGTTTATTAAAGGATAAGTAATAAAATGTGTTAATTTGAAGCTTATGTATATTACAAAAACTTGACACTACTAAGTAATTGCTTAGAACTTGTAGAACGGAAGTTTTTGTCTGGGAGGAGTATTATTATCACTGATATCGTTCAGCTCTGCAGACACATGAGGATAACCAAAAGCAGAGTTTCAGCTGGTTCTATTATTGTTCCCACATTCACTGCAGACAGTACGCCCTATATTTATTCTCTGCACTGGGTGGGGATCCCCCACTTGCAGGGCCTCCTCAAGGTCCTGGGGAGCACAGCTGGCCTGAGGAAAGGCCACTGGGTGCAGGGAGAGAGAGAAGGAGCCTGATTTCCTGTGGATTTTGCTGAGATCCTGGAAAAATCAGTCCTATCTTGGGACCTTAACCATGAGATAACATGTTTTCCTTGTTGGTTAAATCAGGGTATATGGGTCCATGTAGCCCAAGCCACTTGAAGTTTTCAGATGAGATGTGCTTGCTCTTCTTTGGGCTTCCGGCCCTTCCCTGTGCTCTGTGAACTGTGGACTGAAGCACCAGGCTCTCTTGCCCTCTAGCTTCCAGTGGTTTTGACCAATGAGGAACACTGGGTGGTTTTGGAGGATAGGAGGGGAAGGGAGGAGGGAGTCTCACTCCCTTTGCTTCCTCACTGCCTCCAGTGTTCTGGTGGATGCTTCCTTTTGCCCTGTTCCAGCTCCAACCCCAGCCATCTTCCTCGTTCAGGTCTTGCCAAACTCTGCTAAGACCACACTCTCCCCTTGTGTTAGTCCATTTTCATGCTACTGATAAAGACATACTCAAGACTGGGCCATCTACAAAAGAAGAGGCTTATTGGACTTACAGTTCCATGTGGCTGGGGAGGCCTCACAATCATGGCAGAAGGTGAAAGGCAAGGAGGAGCAAGTCACGTCTTACCACGAATGGCTGCAGGCCAAGAGAGAGCGTTTGTGCAGGGAGACTCCCATTTTTAAACCCATCAGCTCTCGTGAGACTTATTTACTATCACAAGAACAAAATGGAAGACACTCACCCGCATGATTTAGTTATCTCCCACCGGGTCCCTCCTATAACACATGGGAATTATGAGAGCTACACAATGAGATTTGGGTGGGGACACAGAGCTCAACCATACCACTCTTCATCCCTTCAGGGATAGGGTAGTTGCCTCCTCCCCTGACTTTGCTAACCTCTGGGTGTTTGAGCTTCCCTGCATGTTGCCCCAAACCCTGCCTACACCTTCCCAATGACCTCTCCATTGCATGTGCTTCAGATGGAGCTTGTGTCATTGAGTCTGTTGTTGCTGCAAGCCTGCCTGATGGGATAGATACATTATTTTTCATTTGATTCGGATATTTCCTTTTCAACAAATCCTATCATATTCAAAGACCCCAATCAGAAAAATCGGTGTTTTTCCAGGTCTTTGGAAATTTTAACTTGACGTCCAATTCCTTGAGGATTTTAGCTTTTCTCTGACTTCATACTAAATTCCCTCTGACAGTTTATTATCAAGATCTGCTAGAGGTCTAACACTTAGATAATCACTTCTGAAATTGTCCTCTTTTGCTCTCTGCTGCTGAGGTAATTTCCCGTCAGACTTCAGGTCTATAACCCAACCCAGGCTGGCTGTCCTCATTCCTAAAACTCCGAGGCCAATTTTGTTCATCTGTTTCCCCCCAAGGCCTCAGGGATGTGATGATCCTCCTCTCCTTAACTGCCTTCTTCTCTGCATTCCTCTCTCTCCAAGTCTGCAGCAGAGTAGGAGACACACTCTCTCCTTCTTTTCTCAAAGGTCTCTGATGTAAAACACAAAGGTCTCTCCTGGCTGGGGATAACTGCAGGGGAGCAGACGGGATTAGCACAAATAATAAACAGGGAGAGGGTTAAAGAGGCAAGACATCCTAGAAAGTATTAGTCATAGCTCTTTTGTCTTCTCTCATATAAAAATATCTTTGTTTGTAGCTGCTTTTCCTGACTCTCTTTATAGGCTTTCCCATGGGAGGATGAGTCTTGACTGGAGGGAGGTTTACCCAATGTGGTCTGGTCAGAGGCTGAATCCAGCTGCAGAGGCGATGACCAAAGGTGACTGGGGCAGGTGCGGGTCCCGAATTTTACTAAAATCCCCCTTGTTTATTGTTAGTCAGATGATCGCCCCTACAATACCATCAATGTGAAAAGTGCTTTTCTCTTTGGTCTCTAAATTTTCCTTTCCTGGGCATTAGTCCATCTCGGACTGATGTCTGGTACTATCAGCCTTTGGAAAGCTGTATCAGTCTGCCCTTGCTGCCAGAACAAAATGCCACAGACTAGGTGACTTCAGTGTCAGAAATTTGTTTCCCACAGTTCTGGAGGCTGGAAGTCTGAGATCAAGATGCTGCCAGGGTTGGTTTCTCATGAGGCTTCTCTCTTTAGCTTGCAGATGGCCGCCTTCTCCCTGGGTCCTCACAGGGCCTTTTCTCTGTCCATGAGAATTCCTGGTGTCTCTTTCTCTTCGTATAAGAGCACCAGTCCTACTGGATTAGGCCCCCACCCTAAAGGCCTCTTGTTAACTTAATTACCTCCTTAAAAGCCCAATATTGACTGGGTGCAGTGGCTCACACCTGTAAACTCAGCACTTTGGGAGGCTGAGGCGGGTGGATCACCTAAGGTCAGGAGTTCAAGACCAGGCTGGCCAACATGGTGAAACCCCGTCTCCACTAAAAATATAAAAACTTAGCCAGGCAAGGTGGTGGGTGCCTGTAATTGCAGTTACTTGGAATGCTGAGGCCGGAGAATTGCTTGAACCTGAGAAACAGGTTGCAGTGATCCGATATTGTACCACTGCACTCTAGCCTGGGCAGCAAGAGCAAAACTCCATCTAAAAAACAAAAACAAAAACCTCTAATATCCTAATAGTCACTTTGGGAATTGGGACTTCAACGTGTGCATTTTGGAAGGGACACAATTCAATCCATCACAAAAACTCATCCCTGATGTCCCTGTAGTCAGGTTAGGTTAGGCCATGCTTCAGTAACAAGAATCACCAACATCTCAGATGCATACACAACACTGCATTTTTCCCTTACTCTCCACTTGGTGCATCTCTAGAAGACGCACGAGGGCAGCTGTCCTCCCCGGGGTGACGCCATAGTCCAGGATGACTCAGTTTTAGGGGCCACCAAGATTGTACAAGGCCCTTCAAGTCATGGCAGGGAAGAGAGAGTGTGAAGGAAGCACCCCGGCTCCTCTGGGCTTTGGCTGGGTGTGCTGTGTATCACTTGCTCTCTCGGTCCATGTGCCTTCCCTAGACTTGTTTCCCTGCCTAATTGCAAAGAATGGAAAAATGAGATAATGAGTGACTGTTAAAGCAGCAAAAATAAACTAGGACACTGTGAACAAAGGGAACCTGTTAATATATTTATCCGACTCAATGAAAAGATTTTGCTGAACCGAATGACAGTCTTCATGTTCTGAGAACACTTACATCAGTTACCTTTATTGATACCATTTGGGTACGCTGCTTGAAGACGTGAAGCCCCATCAGTCTTCTGGTAGCAGATATAGTGGCTCAAGCCTGCATCCCACAGCACAGGAGTGACACACACGACTGAGGGCGTATAACATCCAGAAAGAACTGAATGTTGGTGTGTACAGTCATGTCTATGAAAACCTCCTGGATGAGGAAGATGATTGTAATATCACTGCTATTGGGTATTGAGTGGCCAGCACTGTGCTCAAAAAGTATATAAAATATTCAGTGTTAGCACTAAATTAAAAAAAAATACTTAACTTTTTTGTTTGTTTGTTTTTGAGACAGAGCCTCATTCTGTCACCGGGCTGGAGTGCAGTGGCACAATTTTGGCTCACTGCAAACTCCGTGTCCTGGGTTCAAGCAATTCTCCTGCTTCTGCCTCCTGAGTAGCTGGGACTACAGGAGTGTACCACTATGCCCAGCTAATTTTTTAAATTTTTTTATTTTTAGTAGAGATGGGGTTTCACTATGTTGGCCAGGATGGTCTTGATCTCTTGACCTTGTGATCTGCTTGCCTCGGCCTCCTAAAATGCTGTGATTACAGGTGTGAGCCACCGTACCTGGCCAAAATTACTTACTTCTTACAACAACCCTATGATGAGGAACTATTAGCCCTCAACTTTGGAGGAACAAATTGCCCCAGGAAGAATAGTAAGGATTATATGCACGTGGAATCAAGTGCCTAGAATTTCTGAGCCTGCTTCAGTCACTGAGTGAAGGAAGCTCAGGCTTAACAAGGATGTGGAAGAGCAAGGGATGGCAAAGGAGACCTGGAACTACAGGGAGCTGGCGGCAGCTGAGCAGCAGGCCAGTGGGGCAAGTCCCTGGGGTGGGAGATGGTACATAAATTTTTAGTGTGCTTTCAATCATGTGTCTTTCCTTGCCTGTGTGATAATTACATGCTGTTATCCCAGGTCTTCAACAAAAGTCCTTTCTAGTGCACAGAAGAGCCTTGTATTAGTTTTGTGGAAAGAAGGAGGGCGTAGCCAGCAGTTTCACAGAGGAACCACACCAAGGAGCACTCACTGGACTGACTCACAACTGATGAAAAACAAAGAAATGAAGGGAAAGCAAACACAATATATTTATTTCCAAATAAACTAGAGATCCCTGATCTCTGTCAGGGATGTGTGTGCCTACGCCCATAGTCATGTGTTTCGCTCCTGCTATGTGAGATGCAGGCTTGAGCCACTATATTTGCTACCAGAAGACTGATGGGGCTTCATGTCTTTGATCAGCATACCCAGTTTGTATCAATAAAAGTAACTGATGTAAGTGTTCCCAGAGGATGAAGATTGTCATTCTGTCCAGCAAAATCTTTTCATTGAGTTGGATAAATACATTAACAGCTTTCCTTTCTTCACAGTGTCTTAGTTTGTTTTTGCTGCTATAACAGAATGCCTGAGACTGCGTAATTTGTAATGAAGAGAAATTTATTTCTCATGGTTCTGGAGCCTGCGAAGTCCAAGGAGGAGGTGCTGGCATTTGCTGAGGGCCTTCTGGCTGAGTTATCTGTGGTGGAAAGGAAAGATTGGTGGGGGAGAGAGAGAGTGTGTGTGTGTGAAAGGGGCTGAATGTCTTCCTTAAAAAAAATCCTGGGCCGGGCACAGTGGCTCATGCCTGTAATCCCAGCACTTTGGGAGGCTGAGGCGGGCGGATCACGAGGTCAAGAGATCAAGACCATCCTGGCCAACATGGTGAAACCCCGTCTCTACTAAAAATACAAAAATTAGCTGGGCTTGGTGGCTCATTCCTGTAGTCCCAGCCACTCAGGAGGCTGAGGCAGGAGAACTGCTTGAACCCGGGAGGCGGAGATTGCAGTGACCCGAGATCGCACCATTGCACTCCAGCCTGGTGCCTGGAGACAGAGTGAGACTCTGTCTCAAAAAAAAAAAAAAAAAAAAAAAAAAAAAAAAAAAAATCCTACTGTCTCAATAACAAGCCCTCTTTGAGATAAGAGCATTTATCCACTCACTCTGCCCTCAGCCTAGCCATCTCTCATCAGGCTCTACCTCCCAACACTGTTGCATTGGGGAGTAAGTTTCAAACATAAGCTTTTTGGAAGACACGTTGAACCATAGCACACGTCTTTGCCTGCCACCAGCTAATCTTAAATGACATGGAAATCCTGTCTTCCCAAGCTTCAGGTTCCCATCTCTTCAGTCTTCTTCTAGGTCAGTATCTGCTGCTTTGAGCTGCTCATTATATTTTTGCTAGGTGGTAACTACTTGCTATAATTTTAGCTATCAGTGTATTTGTTTTAAAGAGGGAATTTTCCTTACTAGCAGAATGAACAGTTTCAACAGCAAATTAAAAAGAAATTAAGTTAACTTTATTTATAATAAAGCAGATAATATGGTCTGTACCAGTGTTTTTTCAAAAAAGCATTTTGGTGGCAAAGTCTTTTTTTTTAACAAAAGCTATTTTACTTGGAACTTCAATATGGAAAAATATAGAAAGTAGGAGCTGTTCTGAGCACCTTTCCAGCTCGGGATGGTGGCTGGGAGTGGGAAACACATCCAAAGTGGCAACCCCTGGGACCCCTCTGCCGGACCCAGGGCTCCATGTAGAAGCCACTGGAAGTTCCTGCCCTGGGTTGTTTCTCAGTGTTCTAGCAGCAGCTTGGACAGTGCAGGACATACTGATGAAGGGTAATGAGAGGTCAGCCTTGGAGAGATGGATAATTCATCTCCGAATAGAATGATGGGGTTAAGAGCATTCTTGGTAAGGTTGTGTCTACAAAGTCATAAGCTGTCAAAGATGAACTGATTTAGTAGGGGCAAGTGGAAGAAATCTCATTTTGCTGGGATTAGACTGGTAAAGGCAAGTGGGATATTGAAATATGTTTTCCCTTCTATAGACTATAAAACTGAAGAAGTTTTAGGATCTGAATCACTTATCTCCCTAATACTAATAATTACATAATTTATTGAAGGAAAATGATTAGTGGTTACTCTAGTAGCCAATCAGAACAAAAAATACTAAAATATGCTGAGCTGTTGAAGGCATATTTGTGAATGACACTCATAGACACTTTCAGTGACTTTAACCTATTATTAGTATGCATTTTAAAGACTATTGAAAAATTAATGGAGTTTATTTGTAGAGCACTTTTGGGTTTATAAAAAAATTGAGTGGAAAGCACGGAGTCCCCACATTCACCCTAACTCCCCCAACCCTAGATTCCCCTATTATTAACATCTTGTATTAATGTGTGTTGTTTGTTACCATTGATGAGCCAGTGGTGATTCATTACTATTAGCTAAAATATGTAGTTTACATCAGTGGTCTTGCTTTGCTGCTTTGTGGTGTACATTCCATGGTTCTCACAAATATGTAATGTCATGTGTCTACCAGTACAGTATCATAGAGAATAGTTTCAGTTTCCTAAAAATCCCCTCTACTTTACTTACCCATTCATTCTTCATCCTATCTCTCTGAACCCTGGGAAAATGATTTTTTTTTCACTGTCTAAGTAGTTTTTTTTGCTTTTTCCAGAATGTCATGTCTTTGGGATCATATACAATAGGTAGACATTGCAGACCGGCTCCTTTTGCTCAGCAATATGCATTTAAAGTATCTGCATGTCTTTGCATGGATTGACAGCTCATTATTTTTCTCGCTGAATATTATTCCATTGTATGGATGTACTAACAGCTTGTTTATTCGTTCCTCTACTGCAAGGCATCTTGGTTGCTTCCACTTTTGGCAATAATAAATAGAGCTGTTAAAAATGTTCATGTTTAGGTTTTTTGTGGACATAAGTTCAGCTCATTTTGGTCAATACTAAGGAACACGATTGCTGGTTCTTACAGTAAAAGTATGCTTTGTTTTGTAAGAAACCATCAAACTGTCTTCCAAAGTGGTTATTACTTTTTTTGTGACTTGTTTTGTTGCTGTAGTTAGAAGACCTGGTCTCAGTCTTTTTGGTAGTCAGGTGCTTGTAACATTTATGAGTGTTCTGATAGGTCTCTCTTCTATACAGGTTGTGTATCCATTATCCAAAAGGTGTCAGAAGTGTTTCAGAATTTGGATTTTTTCGACTTTTAGAATATTTACATTATACTTAGCTGATCAACCCTAATCTGAAATTTTCCAGTGAGCTTTTTCTTTGAGTATTGGTTCTCAAAAAATTTTGAATTTTGAAGCATTTTGGATTTTAAATTTTTGAATTAGGGATGCTCAACTGTATCTTGCTTTGTTAAAAACAGAGATTAGATAAAAAAGAGAGAGAGAGATAGGAGATCTTAAAGAACTTATATATATAATATACTGTATCTATGTGTAATTACTATAATATACTATATGCATATTCTAAAAATAAGAACTAATTTAAGATGAGAAAAGCCAAACACAAGAATTAAAATTTTATGCAAATAATTTTTTTATTTTTAAAATAAATGTAAATTAATTAAACATTTTGATTTTTCAGACATTGTTTCAAAAGTGCTTTCCAGGTTGCTGGTAAGCATTTTCTACTGTATTTTTTCCTTTTTTTTTTTTTTCTTTCTTTACATGCGTGGTTAAGGAAAGGCCATGAGAACAAATTTTTCTAGTTCTTTGTGTTTAACATGATTGTCAAAACTAAGCCCATTGGTTTACAATTTGGCTGCTAAAACTGTGTCTAGACTTTAGGACTCCAGTTTCATTTTTTGGTACTTTATCAATTAAACTCCCTCACTTTCCAAAAAGGAAGCTATCAAAGGTATGTATATAGTTTGTTGAATGCCCTTTTCCTGATCAGAGGGAAGTTCCATTTCAGTCTGATAAAGTGTTATCTGGCAGAGAAAAACAGAACAACCAAGAAATTGAGTGATGAGATTAGCTGCACTGCCTAGGAGATTGCTAATGATTTGCTAAATCTCTGAAAACTGTTTAGTGATAGGGTTCATCTCTCCTTGATCAGTGAAAGTGATTTCTGCTCTGCTTGCGTGGGACTGTACAAGCACTGGGTGGGCCAGTGGACTCTGGGAGTCTGCAATTAATGGACTGCGATCACCAGGGAAAAAGGAAACCTTTTTACTTCCTGGTGATGCATTAACTTTGGAAAAGTTTTTGGGATTTAAAAGTTGCTTTTTGCTAGAAACAGTTATAACATAGCTAGAGAAAAACGAGAAGTCTAATTTTTTCAAGGAAAGTTCAGGCCTGGTGACAACATATAAATAACATACAACCATTTGTTCAATCCAGGAAAAATAATAAGAAATCGACCAATGTGATAACATCCGGCTTCAATGAGCTAAATTAGTGAAAGGCCAGAAAAGGGGCAACTACAGAAATATTGGATTCTGACGTTTGAAGAATCCGAGTCCAAAAGGCAAAGAGATACAAGACCATGAGATTTGTGGTGAGCTAGGAAAAGCAGTTGCAGAGTGACTTTGACATCTTTGAGCCTGATGACTCCTTCTATCTATCATTTGATCTTTTGTTCTAAAGATTCAGAAATAATCTGTATGCTTATTTTTGGGGATGTAAGTGAAGGTGGCTGTGAGTTTCCCAGGTGAGAAGCTGGCAGTGAGGTCTCAGCTCGATGGAGAGAGAACCCCCTCTTCACCCATTTACTTGCCATAATTGATCCCGTTTGTCAGTGTGGTGAAACAGAGTGTGACTAAAACGGTTTCATGGGCACCCTATTGATTCTGTGTGAGAACCCATGATTATTTTCTAGAAAGTATATTTTAAAGCATGTCAGGGAACAGAATTGCCTGATTGTTTTCCCAGAAGGCTGAGACTGAAGCCCCCTGGGACGGTAACAGCTTTTTGGTATTTTTCACTTCTGTTTCAGGGAGGCAAATGCATGTGCTTTGATCAAGTGTCAAATGTAGTTGGCAAATCTTACTTCTAAGGAGCCCCCTCTGATGGACTTTTCAGGCAGCCTGTGGGGTGGGGCGTGGAGGTGACCAAGCACTATTTGTTCAAGGTAGCACTTCTAGTAGGAGCTCATTAAGTCAGGGCTCACACACGATCATAGGAAGGGAGCCTTGCACAGGTTTCACTTCCTTTGATATGGATGTTGCCACCATTGTTCCAGTTATTGGCTGAGAGAGCTTATTTCCATATGTATAGAAAACCAATATACTTTCTCCTGCCTGTTAAACTGCATTTTTAGAAATATGTAATCTAAAAAAGACCGAAGATGAGACAGAAAGTTCTACAGTAGCAACACTTGAGCATCCTCCACCACTTGAAGATGTTAATTAAAAAATATCTTATTCTGCTTGTTTTAATTGCCAAGCAACACAATATTTTTTTTTTTTCTGACAAAAATTGACTTTAAACGAACCGTTCTTGTGTGTAAGCTGTTTTGTCTTCTGCTAGGTATGTGTCTAATGAAGACATCAGCTTCCGTTCTGAGTAGGTTTAAGGAATGCCCCCTCCTCTCTCTGTGCAGTCATTTGTAGTGTCAGTATCTTTCTCTGCTTCCAATAGCGTCAAAGATGCTGAATGGAGATGCATGTGGTTGTCAGAGAAACACAAGGAACATATTATTAGATCTTTCATAATTAGGCATTGCTGATATGTGCCAAAGATTTAGAGCTTAATCAAAAAGTTCTTATCACATGGGCTTCTGCTGGCAATGAATTGGAAAGCCAACAAAGGCAACCCGGATGCTTGCTTTGCAAGATAACAAAGGGAAGACAAAGGCGGGACCGATTCTGCCTTAGGTTTATTGCATGCTGTATTTTTTTTTTTTTTTTAACATGTGAGTCAGGCAATGGTGGGGGAAAGGGGGTTAAAACGCCCAGCTTCCCCGTGAAGCTCAGAGTCCCTCCTGATCCTGATGGCTTCCTTGTGTCTGAATCATGTCACCGTGCAGGTGCTAAGGCTGAAGGCTGTGGGAGCCTGGGTTCGCGTGTCCAGCAAGCCTTTTCCAGGTAGCGCCTGGGCTCCCCGGGGAGCGCTCCCGGTCCCGTCCTGTGCCACATCATCCCCACCTCGCTGGGAATTTAAAAGAGGATCTCTCCAGCCCTTAGATACACCTGGCCGTGTACGCTGGCAGCCAGGACCCGAGCGCGCCGCGCGGATGGCTGTTGTGACAAACGCTGTGTGTTTTTCTGCCTGCCTATCTGGCGGCGCAGGTGAAGCGTTGCGCTGCTGTATCCTGGCTCGCCACCCGCTCTCAGGCTCTGCGGGGAGTGCCGGGCCATCCCTGCATGTTCCGGGCAAAGCTGTGAAAACAAACCAGGCAGATTAGTTGGACAGGCTCACCAGCTTTTGAGTGTTCGCTGCCCTGGCTGCCCTTCCTTCTCAACCCTTTCCCATTCTTTTACTGAGCCATGCGCTTGTCAATCAACACAATGGTTTCCAAGGTATTTTTCTTCTTCTTCTCGTAGTTATACTGTATGAAGCAGGATCTCTCATCTTTGGACCCGAAATGAATGCTGATTCTCAGTTTTTAATCTCCAAACACAATATATAATGTATTCTTTTTTTTTTTTTAAAGGCAATTTTCTTTATTATTTTGGAAAGCAGGGCTTGCTTACCACAGAGGTATTAGCCAATGCAGATAAACAACAGGGATAGTTTTGAAGGAAACATATTTTGTGCCTGGGTTATTTCACTTGCCAGGCAGAGTTGCGCATGATCTATGCTACACTATTTAAACTCAAATTCTTCTGACTTAGTCTCTGGCAGATAAGGACCATCAGCTCTCTTTTAAAAAGTGCAGTTTAGTATGTGTAAATATCCCTGAAGTTCCAAGCATTTGGGAAGAGCCTTCAAACTGCGGTAACTGTTTTTCTAAAAAAATCTTTCTTTGGTTTGAAGTAAGAGCCAATCTGGGATAAAGAGAATTTGGGTGTCCCTTTTGAGGTGAAATCAGAGTGAATTAAAAAGAGTGATTACACCCTTCTTTAATCAAAGGCTCCAGAGATGATGTTTCTTTTAAAAAAGAAACATCAAGGAATGGGCTTTGAAAATTACTTTCATATTTTCTTGAGCATTTCAGAGCTAGAGCACATTTTGAGAGTTGTCATTTGTTCTCAAATATCAGACTCTAGTATCAGTCTTTTGTCTGCGGCTGTCCTTCAGCGCATCAGAAAGGATGGAGCTTGCCCTTGCTTTGTTCTGAACAAGAAGAAGCTGTCAAATGACTAATGCTCTTGGAATCTCACTGAGGCATTTATTCTGCCTCTGTTGCCATGAGCCCTATGGCCTCTTGAGGCATGTAACAATATAGGTAACCTATCTAAAGTATGGACCTGGCAAAAAGGGGCTTAGTCATAGCATAATGATTTTGCTTAAAATAATAATCTTAAAACGACTACCTATACCACTAAACATGTCTGCCATATACCCTCGGGTAAGCTGTGCACTGCACAACGCTGAGATTCATTCTCATTTTAATCTGTGTGAACAAGTTTAATAACAATAATATCTATGTGCTTGCAATTAGTCATGTGGACTAATTACTTGAAATAGTGTTAAAGCAGTAAAAGAAAAAGACACTCAAATTCACACAGCAAGTGTTTATCCAAACATTTCATAGTTGCTAGGGGGAAATGTTACTCCTTTAGAGAACTTTAAAAATAAGACTGACTTACTTGAGATTATTTAATTAATTGACATAAACAGTATTACATGTTAAAACCCTTCACATGATTCAAAAATAGATAATCCAAAAAGAAAGGTACCATCAGTTCTTAAAATTCTTAGCTTGATAAGTAGCTCTTAAAAATAAACATCTCCCGCCTATTTCCAAGAAATTGATTGGCTTAACCCTTCACAGATAACAGGTCTGGTTCCTTGATTTGATGAATAATAGAGAAAGGAATAAAAAATATATTTTTGTCAGAAACTAAATGTGCACTTGTTTCTTACCCTGAGACATAAAAATTAACAGAAGCCAGAATCAATCAGTAGTGCCAGATTTCTCTTATTATTGTTTTTTAGGCTCATATTTTGCTTGTTTGTGCCCATTCCAATGAGAAAATAATACAATGAGACTATTAATCTTACCTGACAGGCTCTGTTACAACTGTAATGTTGGCATTTGTGGGAAGTGAGGCTGGATTTTTTTTTCTAGAGTAAGAATTCTTGAAGTCTAAAAATGATATTCCTCTTTGACTCTTTACTAACCATAGATTATTGAAAAGTCTTAAATAATTAATGTTAAAAAGAATACTTGAGATTGAAGCTAAAATTTTTTCATGTCCTAGGGAACTATAAGGACTTTGAAATTCAAGTAAAATATGAGCCTTTTGTTTCTTGTTTTATATTATGCTATTTATTTATTGGCCAACTTTTAAGTTTAAGCATTTTAAATATAAAGTTAATATTCTCCACTCCCTAATTTTTCAAGGAATTGTGCAGATGATTACAGATGACATTTTAACATCACTGCACTTTATTAAAAGACACTGATGTTAGACTTACTAAGATGAAGATTAAAATTTTTAAAAAATTATGTAAGGAAAAAATTAAATTTGACCCAGATGCTGCTATCAATATGGTTTCAATGAAACTGACCGATTCATCACTTTTATCAAACTGTATGCTATTTTTTACAATTTTGATTTCACTTCAGCTTACCCTTTCACTACTTGTATGTGAGATTTAATTGTCTTTCAACAGAAGACATAAAACAACAACTTATAAAATCTGGGTATGAACTTTCCTAAGTTAACAATTAGCTTATGCTTTCAAATTAACTCAGAAGTTAGACCTGAACATTTTGATTGTTTGTTTGGAGGTGGAGTCCTGCTCTGTCTCCCAGGCTGGAGTGCAGTGGTGCGATCTCAGCTCACTGCAACTTCTGCCTCCTGGGTTCAAGCAGTTCTCCTGCCTCAGCCTCCTGAGTAGCTGGAACTACAGGCAAGCGTCTCCTCGCCCAGCTAATTTTTGTATTTTCAGTAGAGATGGCGTTTCACCATGTTGGCCAGGATGGTCTCGATCTCTCGACTTCATGATCTGCCCACCTCAGCCTCCCAAAGTGCTGGGATTACAGGTGTGAGCCACGGTGTCCAGCCTAGGCTTCATTTTTGTATGTCACTGCAAAGCTTGCCTGGATTTAAGTGGTTGACTAGAGTAGATATATATATTTCTATAGAATGCTCATAATTATCCATTTTTCTCAACAAAAGTAATATAGTCTGCAATGCTTTTTTTGTATGTGAAACATAATTCATTATTTTAAAACATATCATTGTATATTTGCTAATTTTACAAAGTAACTTCTTAAGTTGGGGCTAGGACAGAGTCTCTGGTTATCAATTAGGCTTATTTTATAAAATAAGATCATTGTATTTCTATTGTATTTTACCTGTTCATAGAACTACCTGAAACTGAAAGCAAGCTGAATGCAAATTTCATTGCCTTCACATAGTGTAAATAAGGTTTAGAGCATGTGTTCAAAGTAATTGTTTTACCTGACAGTAGTGACATGTTAATAATACTGAAACAGTTCAGACCTCAGAAGTGACTAAACTTTCACTCTAAGTTGATTTTCCCCATGAATTAAATTAAAATAGCAACTATGTGGTGAAAATGATTAGGTTGGTCCGCTAAAAATGTTTTAGTTAACACACTTTTTTCTTCCACCTATCAGTAAAGAATTAAGTAAATTATGAGAAATTTTGGTTTGTTTGGTCCATTTTGTAAAAAATAAATAGAGTTTGTAAGTATCATAGCAAAGGTTTTCTCAGATTTCTGATGGTAGTCATGGTAAGTATGAATATATTTGTTGCATAAATAGACTGTACGAAATGTTTCTCAAGCTTGGGGTAAATTGAAATATGTTTACAATCAAATTTATTTTTAATATTTGATAATTTTTAGTTATATTTTTAAGCTTTAAGGTATATATTTCTTCCAGAGATAAATATACATTGAGGGTGACACTTCTGAGATATCTGGTAATACTTTATTGGTGTCACAAAAAAATTTCCAAGGGGGCTATACCATAAATTTCTGAAAAATGATCCTTCAAAAAGTTATCTTTTCCAAAAAAGTAGAATTCCAGATTTCAGGAAATGGCAAGGAATAGCAGCTGCAAATAACATTTAGGTTGAAATTTTGATCATCTTTCTATGAAAATGAACTGAAAAGTAATGTTCAGGTCATGATCAGATTCCTTAGACTTTATTGGGAAAATTGCTTTTCCTGCAGACAGGGCAGTAGTTCTTCATTCAGGTGGATTAATCTGCATTCTCAGCTATTCATTCCTACATAATATTTAGAAGATTTTTTCCCCCTCAATAAAATTGGTTCAGTTTTAAAGGAATGGCACCATCTTTAAGAAACAGCCCTTGCATTGGGATTGGGGGCCAGATTTGTACGGCTCAGTGAGTTGCTCAAAAATTTCCCAGTGTCTTCAAGTTTCTTCTGAAGTCAGGGCTGGGAGATGGCCAGGAAAGGCCGAAATAGTCTGTTATATCCACAAGACGCATGAGACCCACCAGCCTTCTAAAAAATAAAATAAGCCTTATTTATAGTCACAAAAACCCTTGCTATTTCCTTGTCTGTGAATGCCAACTATTTTATAGGACGTCTCCTTTTACAAATCAAAAGCAGCAATTTTACTTGAGAAATCCTGTAAACCCACAGCTGACTACACATCCTCCATGAGTCTCTGTTTTTCTTTACCTAGTGTTAAATTTTTATGGTCTTGGGTGATAACTTTAAAGGCCTATGATGAAATCGAATTTTTGTCATTCTGATTGGCTTCTCTTAAGAGGAAATGCAATGTATTTCTTTTTTAGTGTAACTTTTTTTTCTTTCTTAAGTTAGAGCTCTTATAGATCCCTGAAAGAAAATGTGTGTGTGCCAGCCCTGGCTAGACCTGGGCGTGGTCTCAGATTTGGAAAACTCCAGAGCTCAGCTTTATGAGTCCTGTTCATTCTAAAGTGACAGCTTGATGTTTTGATTCTGAGACTGAAAAAAGACTGATACGAAAATGGATTCACTCACAACCCCTCTTTTTCTTCGTCCTGGGGTTTGTTAATAGCCAGCTGTAGGTCCTTGGGGCTTCCCAGTGACCACTGGGCCAGAGTTCTGAAGAAAAACCCAGTGGGGCTGCAATCCTCCACCCTCAGAAGTTTTTCTTATCTCCATTCACGACAGAACAGTATCTTGCTTACACAGCTAGGATCTGCGGCCACGAGCTGGGCTCTATCTTTATTTCTTGTACCTGGATATCGTTTGCCTTTAAACAGGGAAAAAAGACTGTAATCTCTTTTGATAAGGGGATTTTGGACATCAAGCTTCAGTATGCAGGAGCTAGATAGATAATCTGTTAACGGAGTTGCCTTGAGGGAATAGATAATGGGAAAAATCTACATTTAAAGTAAAAGGCTATGTTTAAAGTCAATAGGATAAGTGGAATTTAAGCAGGAAAACTTAGCATCTAAATCAATTTCATCTTCTACGGTTTTTATATGCCAGTGGGGTCCTCCCCATGTGTACAGAACATAGTCCATCTTTACCACTCATCTCTTAGAGATCAAAGCCAACTTGAGTAACAGCTGATCACCGAGGCAGATTTATGATCCCGACTGCACTTTATTCCTCGCTGTCCCTTCGAGTTTTCCAACCTTCAAAGCCAGTGGTAAGTTTGAAATAGCACCTTACGAAGGTTAAGGCACCCACTGTGTGTTTTAGTGGTTGAAAGTATAGGAGGCACTGTGGCTCAGGGGCCACTTGCTAGCTGTGTGATCTTGGCCAATGTGCCTTCCCTCTCTGTGCCTCAGTTTTCTTCTCTATAACAAATAAATGATACTAGTACCTACCATCTCTTAAGCGTTTGGTTATGCAAAGCACTTAGTGCAATGTCTCTGAAATCCGAAGCGCTCTTATTTACAGGAATCATCTCATTTTCTCCCTTTCCTTCTCTGTGGGATTAGCAGCATTCTTACTGCCATCCAGAGCTCAGGTTCTTTGAAAAGCAAAGCCCTTGGGGAATAAACCATAACGAAGAGCAGGCGACAAGGACTGGGAGTGAAACAGGGACAGAGGGAAAGCCAGTGCGAGGATGCATTTTGCAGTTGTCTCCTCCGCACAAGAGGCCTTTTGAAAAGGTTTCAAAAATGGATCCAGGAACTGCTCCCACGCTGGACATGCAAGCAGTGTGTGTCCATAGACAAGGTGAAGGGACGTGACCGGCCCCGCTCACCCCCTTTGAACGTGTCTGTGTTCCCATGGGCACCACGCAGAGGAGCTGGAACCCCCTTGGGACAGGCCTGGAATGAGATGCTGTCCTACTGTGCCCTGTACCTCCTCAGAGCTGACGAGAGCTGGGCCAAACTGTTCTCTAGCCATGGCTGGAGTAAGAAGTGGGGCTGAGAATATTTGGAGTCAAATATAACTTATGTCCACTACATTCCCATTTTACAGTCATGGAAACTGAGCCTAAGAGAGTGACCAAGGCCACCAACACTGGGTCTTAAATCCAGACCCCGTGATTCCAGATCTCACCTTTTCTCTTCTGCCATACGAGCTCTAATCGTGGCAAATCTCTATCATCACTTAAAGACTGATTTATCTCTCCTTAAAAATAGGATTTTTAAGCCAGGTACAGTGGCTCAGGCCTGTAATCTCAGCACTTTGGGAGGCTGAGGTGGGCAGATAACGAGGTCAGGAGTTCGAGGCCAGCCTTGCCAACATGGTGAAACTCCGTCTTGACTAAAAATACAAAAAAAAAAAAAAAAAAGAATTAGCCAGGCGTGGTGGTGCACACCTGCAATCCCAGCTACTCGGGAAGCTGAGACAGGAGAATCACTTGAATCTGGGAGGCAGAGGTTGCAGTGAGCCGAGATCCCGCCATTGGGCTCCAGCCTGGGCAACAGAGCAAGACTCCGTCTCAAAAAAAAAAAGACTTTTAGCTAACTTTTTAGATAAATGGATGAAAAGTAGTTAAAAAATTGAAAAAAGCATTGAAGTTAAAAAGAAAAAAGCGTATTGGAAATTAATTCAAAATGCAAAAGTTTTAGCACAATATGAACATTTAAAAAGTTTAGTTAACACATTTTAATTTCTATTGAAGCTTCACTATCAAAAATATGATATTCATTATTAGTAGAGATGAAAGGAAATTCAATAAAAAGGATGGGAATGTTAGCACCGGTTAGTTTTTAGTTTGAAATTATAATTACTAAAAAATTTTTCTCTTTTTCTCTTCCCCTATTCTTTGCTGTCTCTAACCTGTGTGTATTTACTTGTTTGCTAGGGAAGTATGACTATTTCTCAGGGAAACAATACAATTATGAGACTATTTTCAAAAGACATGACAGAACCCAATTTTTTTATTCTTGACTCATACTAATTTATGATTTTGTTGTAATTTTATATTCAACATATTTGAAGAACAATTGAGGAAGGATATAACTAACATTAGATTGAGTATATCTTTTCCCCAGAAACTTGTATATGAGAAAGTTCTAGAATTATAAATAATAGTGTCTCTGAACTTAAAAAAGTACATAAAAATATGAATCTTGGCCAGGCGTGGTGGCTCACGCCTGTAATCCTAGCACTTTGGGAGGCCGAGGTGGGTGGATCACCTGAGGTCAGGAGTTCAAGACCAGCCTGGCCATCATGTTGAAACCCCATCTTTATAAAAAAAAATATATGAATCTGTGATCAAATTAATTTATTCATTTGTCCTAAAAATATTTATGGAAAGCTTTGTGCTGATGCTGAAGATAGAAGACAAAAAGGTGTTTCTTGCTCTCCTGATGGTCACTGTGCCACCAAAAAGTAGACAATAATTTAGTAGTCATAAGTCTCATCATATCTGTGTTCTTATAATAATTTTTTCCAGGACACATTCCTCTCCGGTTTTGAACCTCTTCTCCTCACGCCTGGTTACTGCTACCTCTTGTTTTGTTATCTTATTCCTGTATCACATTCTACCATTCGGAATGCACCTATTTCCAGAAAGGTGTTTTTCCTTTAACATCTGTTCATGCCATTTCTTTGCACAGAATTTTTTTTTTTATTGTACTTTAACTTGTGGGGTACATGTGCAGAACATGCAGGTTTATTACATAGGTATACACATGGTGGTTTGCTGCACCCATCAACCCGTCATCTACGCTAGGTATTTCTCCTAATGCTATTCCTCCCCTATCCCGCTGCACCCTGACAGACCCCAGTGTGTGATGTTCCCCTCCCTGTGCACATGTGAGCTCATTCTTCACCTCCTACTTATGAGTGAGAATATGTGGTGTTTGGTTTTCTGTTTTTGCGTTAGTTTGCTGAGAATGATGGCTTCCAGCTTCATCCATGTCCCTGCAAAGGACATGAACTCATCCTTTTTTATGGCTGCATAGTATTCCACGGTATATATGTGCCACATTTTCTTTATCCAATCTATCCTTGATGGGCATTTGGGTTGATTCCAAGTCTTTCCTTTTGTGAACAGTGCTGCAATAAGCATACGTGTTTACACAGATTTTTTCAGTACCCACACATTGGATTCAGGGTTGAAGATGTAGCTCTGTTGCTTGGTGCATGGCTACTGGTCCTGTCTCAGGCCTTACTCCTCCTACTTGTTTTGACACTGGACCATTAGTAGCCCTTTGTGTCCTTCATGAGCCTCTGTACTTCCACAGTTCTGCTTTAAAATGTGATTTTAATGGTGCATGTGTTTGCTGATTTTGATGTGGAATTAAGAACTGCTCTTTTTCATGGGTTTTGGACAATTTAAATGTGATGTATCTTATTTCACTGTTCTTTATGATCCTTTTGTTTATCTTCTTGAATGTGTGAGTTTATAGTTTTCATCAAATATAAAATGACTTAATGTCTAATAATTTTCTTTGCTTTATCCAATATGAGCTTAGTCAATTTAGCTTTCTTTTGATAGTGTTAGTATAGCATTTCTCTTTTATCTTTTTATTTTAACCTACTTGTGTTTTATATTTAAAGTGGGTTTTTTGAAGGAAGCTTATAGTTGGATCTTGACTTTTTAAATCCAATTACTCTTTTAATTGACCTGTTGAGACTATGTGTGTATATATATTTATATATACTACATATATATATATTTATATATACTGTGTCTGTATGTGTGTGTGTGTGTGTATGTTATTATTACTTTTTTTTAGACAGAGTTTTTCTCTGTCATTCAGGCTGGAGTGCAGTGGTGTGGTGTCAGCTCACTGCAACCTCTTCCTCCCAGGTTCAGGCAATTCTCATGACTCAGCCTCCCAAATAGCTGGGACTACAGATATGCACCATCACACCTGGCTAACTTGTATTTTTGGTAGAGACTGGGTTTCACCATATTGGCCAGGTTGGTCTTGAACTCCTGACTTCAAATGGTCTGCCTACCTCAGCCTCCCAAAGTGCTGGGATTATAGGTGTGAGCCACTGTGCCCAGCCAGACATTTATATTAAATGTAGTTATTGTTGTGATTAGATTTAAATCTATTATCTTAGTTTTGCTTTGTATTTGTCTTATCTATTTTTGTTTCTTCTCATTTCCTGCCTTAGTTTGCATCAATTTTGTGTTTTTGATGAGTCCATGTTATCTCCTCTTTGGCTTATAACTCACTGTCATGATTTTTTTGCCGTTAATTTATTGTTTGCGAGTATCTTTAACTTATCATAGTCTTCAGGTGTTGTATAAGAACCTTGTAACCACCTGCTTCCATTTATCTCATCCTGCTATTTGTGCTATTATTTAGCACATTTTATTTCTACATATGTTATAATCCCCTCGATACATTATTTGTTTTGCTCCAGTTCATTATCTTTTGCAATTTAAGTAGTTTTTTCTTTCATTACTTTAAGGACACTGTTCCATTGGCTTCTGGCTGACATTATTTCCAATGAGAAATCTACTGTCATTCTCATCTTTGTTCCTCCACACACAATGTCACAATGTGTCCCTTTCCTCTGGCAGCTTTTAAGAATTTTTCTTTTTCACTGGTATTGGGAAATTTGACTTTGGCACGTCTTTGTATAGTTTTCTTCTTCTTCTTCTTCTTCTTTTTTTTTTCTTTGACCTTGGGCTTACTGAACTTTTTGGATGTGTGAGTATATAGTTTTTATCAAATTTAAAAGACTTGTGGCCATTATTTCTTTATTATTATTATTTTTATTTTCCTCCCTCTCTCTTTTTTCATGAGAACTCCAGTCTTACTTTATTAGGAGTCTCAAAGTTGTCCTGTAGATCCTTTATGCTCTACCTTGCAAATTCTAACTCCCATGGTATCTGTAGGCTCCAGTTTTGTCCCTTCAACCCATAGAGACTTTCAGGCTCATCCTGGGCTGGCACATCCTCACACTCAGCCTAGAAACTTTGTCCAGGAGATAAGTTCCCTCCCTTATTTGTATCCTCTGGCATCACTCTCCTTTGTTGTTTAATGTCTTAAATATCATTGTTTCCTGGGATGTTTCTGGTTTTCTAGTTGTTTCAAGTAAGATGACAAATGTAGTCTCTGCTGCCTTTGATTTAAATTTTGCTTTTTCCCATACTTATTAATTTTAGGTCATTAGATCAACTTCTGCTAACATTTTGATAGGTATTGAGAAAAGGTCAAACCAGAGAAGAAAGTGTCTAAATTATTATCTTGGAATGATATAATCTATATTGCTTATTGTTAAGACTGTTTAAATATGTATGGAAGAGAATGATAATGGCTATAGAATTGAGTAGGGAGAAAATCACATTCCAGCTTTAAGCTTCTCATTACAGATTTGTAAAAATGTCAATAGTCAGTGAAGATATATTAAAATGTTTCTGATCATAAAGTGATTGGATGAACCTGTGCTGATCAATCTTAAACTGATAACAGGGTTATGGAGAGCATGGCTCCAGATTCAGCTTGCCTAGCTTTGAATCTTTGATTCACCTCAGAATAGTAGTGTGACCTGAATAAAGTCATTTAATTCTTAGGTATTTCAGTTTCTTCATCCCTAAATCAAGGTTATCTCAAATATAAAACGAGTTCATGTTGTAAAATATTTAGACAAGTGCCTGGCATCTGGTTGGTGCTCTAAAATGTTTAACAACAGCAAACAAAAGGCAAAGAGCACCCAAATAAAGATAATATTTAATGTTTTGATGTTTCAGCAAAATTAGTGTTAGGAAACACTGGAGACCAGATTAGTTAAAAGGCAATTATTATAGTAATCCAGTCTAGAGGTAACAGGGCTGAAATTGCCACGGAAAGCAGGACTAGAAAGGAGAACATTCTTGGAAAGACTTTGCTGAAGATAAACATGCAGAATGATAAATATCTGGAGTCAGGATGAGAGGGAGACAGGAGGGACCAAACACTAGATGAAAAGATGGAATCCACTGCCTGAGACAAGAGGGGTTCATGAACTGAAATTGTGGGTTGGAGATCATTCAGTTTTACAGCTGCAGATACAAAAGACTTTCAGGGGAAAAGCTCAGGGGAGCAGGAGAAGCAGCTCTGTTTCTCAGGAGAGACCAGAGAGTGAGAAACACTTACCTAGGAGATGACTGTATGGGGTAGAGAGAGGAGGGCCCAAGAGTAAATTGTAGGGAATGAGACAGAAGAATTCTGGGAACATACAGAAGCACACATTAAATAAAGAGGAGAATCAGGACAGCAGAGTACGACACACTTCCTGAAAGGAGAGTTTGAAGAAGGATGAAGCCAGTAGACCCAGGAATGAGAAAAGGCTACTGCACGTGGCTGCTGAAGAATGATGGGTGACTTTCATGAAAATCACATCAGATAGGTATTAGTATCAGAACAGATTGCAGTGATTCGATGTATTAGTCTGTTCTCACACTGTTATAAAGAAATACCTGAGACTGAATGATTTATAAAGAAAAGAGGTTTAATTGGCTCATGGTTTCACAGCCTGTACAGGAAGCATAACAACAGCTGCCTCTGGAGAGGCCTCAGGAAGCTTCCAATCATGCCGGAAGGCAAAGGGGAAAAAGGCACTTCACATAGCTGGTGTGGGAGCAAGAGAGAGTGTGGGAGATCTACAAGTAGATCTCGTGAGAACTCTATCATGAGAACAGCACAAGGGGATGGTGCTAAAGCATTGATGAGAAGCTGCCCCATGATCCAATCACCTCCCATCAGGTCCCGCCTCCAACACTGGGGATCACAGTTTGTCAAGAGATTGGGGTGGGGACACAGATCCAAACCATGCCATCACATGAGGACGGTGAAGTCAGAACTGTGAAGAGCCTGCGTTTTCCAAGATTTTGTGCTGATTAGACAGCTCTGGGAAAGTGGATTGAAGGGCAAGTTAGATGAAGGCCACATTTCTCTCTTCAGCCATTCAGCATCCCACTTGCACAAGGACACGCTGAAGACAGAATGTCTAACTAAAGAATTCCAGGCATCAGCGCAGGCTGGTGAGGGAGGCCCCTTGTGCAGCAGGTGGTTTTTCAACATGCTTCGTATTCGCTGACACGTGGGACCCTGTCAGTAGTGGACCATCTGTGTTTATATTCTGTAACATCTTTTTGCTTCCCTACATATGCGTCAGATTCACCCTGAGAGCTTGTTAAAGTGCAGACTCCAGGGCCCCACCTTGGAGATTCTGTTTTAATAGATCTAGGGTGAGGTCCAAGGATCTGTACATAAAAATTCTTACTCAGTTCCTGAATAGACTGTACATTCACACTGTTTAGAAGGTACAAAAGGACAAAGGGTGGAAAATCACCTTCCTACACGTGTTCCTCAGCTGCTCCATCTCCCTATTCCAAGTCTTCAGTTGCGGCAGTATCTGTTATAACCTAAAGGAATTTAAAATATGTTTTGGCTTCTTGTTTTTGTTTTCAATAAACGGGGTGACATGAGCTTAAGTATAATTAGAGAGTAGAAGCTATAGTTGAAGGAGAGAATGAGCCATATATATGAGAGAGAAGAAAATCCACAGAGAATTGAACTTACAGGTATGATTTACAGTTACTAGAAACATTAAGCAAAGCCTCTCTTTTCTAGGCCTCTCAGATTTCAAAATGCAGACAACACTGGAATAAATAGATCTAGAAGAACTTAGTCATCTTCAGATACTGGCCTCCTGTATACGTCAGCTTCAGGAGCAGAAATCTTGAATTTGTGCATGGGTACCATAATCAATTGCTTGCATGTTTCTTCTTTATTATTAGTCTTCTACTTTTTTCTTGATAACCAAACTTATTGAACAAAAAAAGTGATAAAATCTTGGCCCTGCTAATTCTCTGCTGAAGGTGTGAACTCTATGCATCCCTCATTTTTTTTTTTTTTTGGTGGATGTTAGGCCATACAGACAGGTCATAGACAACGTTTAATGAATTTAAAAGATATAACTTCACAGCACCAAAATTTTAATAAATGAAGACAAGCACATGCTGCTGAGTTTTCTGGTTCTGCCATGTTCTATTTACCTTTCTCACCCTCTGCATTTTAAATAACCCTTCGGTCAACATTGTAGGTATTCAAGTCTCAAATATCGTCTAAGGGCAAATAGCCCTTTCACTAATAAGTTTTTCTGTTCTTGACATAGTTTTTGGCAAAAGGTTGTTGTAGATATTGACAATAAAGAGTGCAGATTCTACGTTTTGTGTGCATTTCTTATTTTGTAAAGTCATTTTTTAAGAGAATAATAATTTTGGAAAGTTCAGTTCAAATATCAGTTTGGAGTGAACATTTCTTGCCAACTTGAATTTCAGGTCTTATGCAAAAGCTCAGAATGCCACCAGCTCAGTTAAAGACTATCCCACCAAGACTGGACTAAATCCACCGTGCGTGCCAAGCCCTGGGACAGAGCTACAGAATTCCTGCTTGAAATGTGTTGGGATACAGATTAAGGCTGAAGAATATGCTTTAATAATATTGACTGGATGTTTCAGTGAGACAAAGTGGGGAGAGGGTGAGAGATGATAGTAACTAAATATGAAAAAAACATCAATTTGCTTTTGATGGTTTCTTCTTTTGGATTGTATTGAAGACAGTTAGTTTATTGACAGACACTGTGCCTACGGATGTGAGCTTTTTCATCAGAAATTAAGTTAGGTTAATTTATGTTTCAGAATCTGAAAATGCCCTTTATGGAGTAGTCAAGTTGCAGGTAAGTAGAGGATGTTATTTCAGCAGAATTGGAGAGATACATTAAAAATGGAGTGATTCTTCATAGCACGGAAAAATGAAAGGAATTGTTCTTATGGTGTCTTTTTATTCGTTTTGACTTTGATATTTTTACTAAAATCAGCTATATAAAATAAGTCAGGGAGTAATAGAAAATGGGTATAAATCTTTTGATAACTTTTTATGGTGATGTTTATTGGTATTATTTATTAGTAGAAAGACTGAAATGGGCATTAGATAGTACTTTAGAAGGATAGTCAAAATATCCTAGCTTTCAGTAAGATATGAACATGACACATTACCCTGTATTTTGTATATGTAATAAATGTATAAGGGTTGTAGACTGTTTTTGAATTATAAAATGATTTTATTAGTTACTACAAAATAAATTGCCATTATTTTAAATGGTGAAAACCACAATTACTTTTGCAGCAACCCTAACAGATAATTTTGAGTGCACAACTAGTAAGTTGGTTGAGAGGTAACATTTCCAGTTATATTAAGAAAACATTAATGCAAATTTGTAACTCCATCTATGCTACATTAAAATATGGGAGGTAAGCATACATTATAAAAAAAAGTCTATAGCTCCAAAACTTATGTATTTATCATCAAAGTTGACAGAAAGCATTAAAGAAAAAAAATTATTTTCCTAAATAAATAATAATAAATAATAAATGATTATTATTCTTTCTAAATATATGCAATTACTGTATATATTTAGGAAGAACCACAAAGTTGATATTAATAACACTTCTCTGGTTGCCAATTTAAAAATCACAGAATTCTGAATAGAAATAATGTGTAAACATAAAAAATGGAAATATGGAGGTGGCTTACCATATTTCACCCAGAGCTCAAAAAAGTAAAATAAATACCTACAAAATATCTAATTGATAAGAAACATGATAAAAATGTTAGATTTTAATCTGCTAGCAGTTATTACAGAAGGATATAGATAATCTAATCTTAAATTATAGGCATTGATGCTTTTCAGTGTAAAAATCATGCTTTTTCTGGAAGATGGTGGTTATTTCATTACAGAGGTCATTGTGATGAGAACACAAACTTTAAAATGTTTTGTTAGGTAAAGTGATGATCTTGCTTATGTATTTTAATAATTGTTCTTGAGGTTTAATTTTATTTGACAAATTAGGAAAATGTAAGAAGCACAGTGCTCATGCAGAAAGACAGGTCTGTATAGTTTCCTTACTTTTTGTTGCAAATTTTTGGATTTCATTGTATGCAAAAGGCCAAGGAACTACATCTCAAAGAGATCACATTTTAGGTTTCTCCAGGACATCTCCTAGAGTCATCTTTCCTGTCATTGTGGCTCATAGATCACATTAGTCTCATTTGATGGCAAAGGTAGTCTTTTCTAGAATGATAATATGCCTTTTAGGAAGTTTATTTCATTGCTTAAGAATCAAACAGTGTTGGCCAGGCATGGTGGCTCACGTCTATAATCTCAGCACTTTGCAAGGCTGATGTGGGAGGCTCACTTGAGCCCAAGAGTTTTAGTCCAGCCTGGGCAACAACATGTGACCCCATCTCTACAAAAGATAAAACAATTAGCTAGATGTGGTGGGATGTGCCTGGAGTCCTGGCTACTCATGAGGCTGAGATAGGAAGATCACTTGAGTGTGGGAGGCTGAGACTGCAGTGAGCTATGACGGCACCACTGCACTCCAGCCTGAGTGAGAGAGTGAGATCCTATCTCAAAATAATACTAATAAAAAAAAGAAATAATGATTCAAAAAAAGAGATAGGGAAAGAATGCAGAGTGGCATTCTGAAGTTCAACATTAAGATAATTGCTATTTAGAATACCACATTTGACATCACTCAGGATGTCCTATCTTCAGACGTACCTCAAAATACAGGAGTTGAGGTATTCAAGAATAAGAATTCACCTACTACTCCTGTCTGGTCCAGTGTAAAAGTCTGGGAGAATTGCAGTCCGCTCACAGATCTCCTGGAGAGAAGGCAGAATTCATATCACAGCTAAAAATCTAAGTGGTTCTTTCCACTTCAAGGTCCTTGAATTCAGCTAAGTCTTAAAAGTGCTCAATGGATTCTTTTATTTCTTTATTTACCTAATAAACTTGCCCTCATTTTACAAAAAAAAAAGGTGCTCATTGTTTCTTCTAAAGACAGGAGACTGCTCATCAATGAGTAAAAGGAAGAGCAACTTCGTTTGATTAAAGGAAATTCACACACAAACCTGAGACTCTTCCTTGTCAATGACCATTTTAAAAATCCAGGCAGTTACAAAAGTTTATCATCGAAAAAATATGGGTTTGGATAATAAGATGATGCTTTTTAAAAAAATGATTTAATCTCAATATTTTTCTGTACAATGAGACAGAAAATTCTATTGTAAATACCAGTCTACAGGATCAATATTAATATTTTTATATTTGTTTTATGGTGAATAAATGTGAAATATAATAGGTTTAGAAAAATATTTTATATTTGTAAATATCGGGAAAGTTTACCTTTCAAAACACTGTTATTTAAAAAGAAAATTAGAAATGTATGAGTTTATCCCTTTTTGCAAATGTCACTCATTTCCCATGAACACTCATGGCTTATTTGGTGTAAACAAACTTTGCCATTGTTCAGGCAGCTGTGAAACATGAAAGTTATTTTTGCTTTTCAACAGATAAAATAAATCTTTGAAATCACTTTTTAAGGAAAAATATTTATTAATAGAAGAAATGGTCTTTCTTGGATATAAAGATGTCATCAATATTTTATTTTTTGTATTTACTGTGCAAGTTCTAAATTTCTTCTTCATGTATTTGAAAATAAATCTTGTGTAAGACTAAGAAAGTATTTAAAATATGCATGCTAAGTCATGAGTATTTGATTAAATTATGACTATGTTTATTGGGGGATAAATTCTCAGTCTTCTGATTCAAGGAACAGTGATTTCTCCCAACATTAAATTCTTCCTCTCAGTTCAGTTCCATTCCTCGTCTTGGAAATGTGCCTTTCAGTGTCTTGTAATGTAAAATAGATACTTTAAAAACTTCTGAACTACACACCATTAGTTTTTTCCTTCTTTTTTCTCTGTTATTTTTTACTCTGATTAAAGTAAAACAAACCAAAAGAAAAAAAAGAAGCAACTAAAAGCAACTAAACAAACCGTATTGACAACTCAACTTTTGCACTATTCAAGAAGGCTTCTATTGGTGAATGGCTTGAAATGACCAATTTGCATTAGAATGATGTCTCTTTGCTTTTCTTGTATAACATGAAAATCACAACATTTCCTTAACGGAAGCCCAGACAGTGTATGGTCTGTAAAATCACCACAGTGTGTACAACTAGGTCTTTACTTCTATGTGAATTGGTCTCTTAGAATAGCTTTAGAATAGGCAAAGAAAGCTGTCTGCCCCCCACCGTGTGTGTGTGTGTGTATGTGTGGTGTGTGTGTGGTGTGTGGCATGTGAGTGCATACACGCTTGCTACACAGTAGGATTATTAATAGAGTTCTAGAATTTGTGGTGTGAACACTGGATGCCTGGACCTGCTACACACTTCACTGGTAGGGAATGGTAATTTGAAAAATGCTATAAAATTGGATACACATTATTTAACACAGGAAATATATATTTTTTTGATGCAAATCACATACTTTCTATTGTGTGTATCGGTAGTTGATTTTTAAAAAACATTGTAGTAAACTATAAATAACATAATAGTTGTTATTTTAATTATCTAGATCTGTGTAGTTCATTGGCATTAAATACATTCGCAATATTTTGGAAACCTCACCACTATCTATATCTAAAACTTTTCATCATGCCAAACACAAGCTCTGTACCCATTAATCAGTAACTTCCCCCACAACCCAGCTACTGCTAACTTCTTATCTACCTGCTGTCTTTACAAATGTGTCTAGTCAAGGTACCTTGTATAAGTGGAATCATGCAGCAGTTTTTCTTCTGTGTTTGGCTTCTTTCACTCAGCATAATGTTGTTAAGATCTCTTCATGTTGTAGCATGCGTCAAAATGATACAGACCGAAGACAGGGAAATACTGGGTAGAAGAGGGTGGCTCGCTGGCAAAGGCCCCACCCTCAAGCCTGGAAACCCACACCCTAAGTGGGAACAGGTATTTTGCTTTTTGTGCTCAGAAAGTTGCCTTTTGGCCTGCCATGGCTCCCTATCCTGCACCCATACAAACCCTGAACCCCAGGCTCCAGAAGCAAAGGAGCAGAAGAGGAGACGACACAAGCAGAGGAATGGAAGAACAACGTGGCAGAGAAAGACAGACAAAGAGGAACGTCTGAACACCGAGAGGGCTTCTTCTGGGGGCAGTCAGAGAGGAAACCAGCTGCTTGACAAGCAGACTCCAGGGGGAAGATCACCTTCCCACTCCATCCTCCCTCCCACCTCCCCATCCAGCCTGCTGAGAGCCACTTCCACCACTCGGTAAAACCCCACGTTCATCCTTCAGGCTCCTGTGTGACCCAGTTCTGGGACGCTGGACAAAGCTCAGGAAACAGAAAGAGGTCACACTGGCCTTCTGCCCTTGTGAGAAGGCGGAGGGTCCCCTGATCTGGTTAACACTTAAGCTGTCTGCAGATGGCGAAGCTAAAAGCACTGTAATACAGGGGTTGCAGGCACCCACCCCTGCAGGGCCAGAGCCCAAAGCACCTGCCCCAGCTCCTGCACCTGCCGTCTGGGTGCTCCCCTCCTGTCAGAGATTTGAGCAGCAGCAATGACACCCCGTCACATGTCCTGCGGGGGGATCAGGGGACTCTCCTGTTTCAAAATGTTCATTTCTTTGTATGGCTAAGTAATACTCCACTGTGTGTAGAGGCTGCATGGTGTGTCCATCCTTCTGTTGAAGAACACTTGGGCTGCTTCTGCCTTTCCACGATTGTGAGCAATGCTGCAGTGAACATGAGTGTGCGAATATCTCTCAGAGTCCCTGCTTTCAATTCTTTTGGATCTACTAGGAGTGGAATTGCTGGGTCCTATGAAAATTTGACGCTCACGTTTTTAGATAGCTGCCAAACCGTTTTCCATCGGGGTCATACCATTTTCACAGTGAAAATGTAGCTTCCAAGTCTTGTCAAGTTCTGAACTGAGTTTTCCCATCTCCAAGGGTGCAAGTTTTCTTTCCTCAAAATACTTCCTGTGCCTCATGCTCATGGTAATGGGAATGTTCTGATGGTAGCCGAGTCTCTCATTGGGGAATGCATTTAGACTCTTGCCCAGATGAAAATGATTTTTATTTGATTATCCTGTGGAGAACATGAGACACAGAAAGACGATTGGCTGCGTCTCCAATCCTGCAGCTTCTCCCTATTTTTCCTGCCTCGAATTTCCTGCCTCCCGGCTTTTCTCTGGGCGGTTACTGGAACGCTGAGTACTTTCAGTGAGTCTTGGCTTTCTGTGAGGTCTGATGCAAACGCTGAGCACGGCATTGGTCGCCCTGCCCAGGTCCTCTAAGCGCGATCTCACACCCTATTCCTAACTTTAACTGCACGTGTACTCAAAGCGGAAGGCCAAGCATTAGTTCTTGTGCGAGCTTCGCATCATTGGCCTTGCCATGACTTCTGTTTACAGGGCACACCTAACCTCTAAGCACCCATTTTCCAAATCTCAGGTGTGCGCCTGCTGAGCAGCGCGGTCAGGCTCCAGGGCCTGCGCTTCCCACTGGGGAGGTGGATGGGGAGCCCTGGCAGAGGCTCGGAGGAAGGGGGCACAGAACTTGGATTTAGTCCCCAGCTCCTGCTGTGAGGTCACCTCCTCTGGCTGCCTCCCTTGACCAAAGCTCGCTGCTTCCCTCTGAGGCTTCTTTCGCCCATCCCTGTTCGCCTCCTGCGCCTGGGAGCTGCTGTTGGTGACACTTGAGCTCCGGGCTGCTGAGTCGCACTTGGCTGCCCAACACCCGAACCTCTGTTTACAGACGTCCCTCCGGAAATAACCCTTCCTCAGTTTCCCTGGCTTGAGGGTGCCCTCTGCTTCCCCGAGGACCTCCACAGCCAAATCTTCCTCCGTCACACTGGGTGGAAACGGATCCTCATTCCTCCAAGTCCTCATGGCGGTTTGTGCTTCTTTCACGGAACTTAGCAGATAACACATTGTAATGATGTATGTGTATATGTTAACTCCCATTTTTTTTTGAGACGGTCTCACTCTGTCTCCCAGGCTGGAGTGCAGTGGTGCGATCTCGGCTCACTGCAATCTCTGCCTCCCGGGTTCAAGCAGTTCTCCTGCCTCAGCCTCTCAGGTAGCTGGGACTACAGGTGCCAACACCACGCCCAGCTAATTTTTGTATTTTTAGTAGAGACGGGGTTTCAACATATTGATGAGGCTGGTGTTGAACTCCTGACCTTGTGATCTGCCCACCTCAGCCTCCCACAGTGCTGCGATTACAGGCATGAACCACCGCGCCGAGCCTTAACTCCCATTTTTAGATTATCAATTTCCTGTGGGAGGATATTGTGTTTTACCTACTTTTACATTTCTTGTGTACTTTCCTTGAAAGAATATTTTTTTATGACTGTTATAAAAACCACACTAAAACAAATACCTTTAGTTTTAGGTAAAGGATTTTGACAGCCATTGCAGATCCAGTGTGACCATGGTGTACATTGGAGGGTGTACTTTAAAAGGTCATCCTTTCAAAGAATGAAAAATGTTGAAGTGCATTAAAAACAAATGAAAATTATATTATTGAAATTGCAATGATGACCTTCACTATATAGAGAATTTGAAAATTAATACCTGTTTCTGTGCAGAATCATTAGTTTTGAAAGAGCTTGAGGTGATGCTGTTTTAGGCCATACAGATCTATAATTAAACCGTAGCAGAGTATTTCTTTCATGCAATATGTAGGGTACACATGCATTTCAGATGCAATTTTATGAAGCAGTATCTTGAAAACAACTCAATTCAAACTGGTAATTTCAGGTTGTTTGCAAACTCTCATCCCTCTCTACTATCTTATTTCTGTCGGTACACAAACTTGGTGACGTCAATCAAACGGCTCTTTCTTCATCTAATATTCTGCTACAGAGATTGCCACATGGGGTCTGCTCACTGTCATCAGTCCCCACCTCCCTTTTTTCTTTTAGTAAATTAATTCCAACCAAGATTTGTTCCTGCCCCTTCTGTAAGACAGCTCTTGTCACAGTCATCCATAAGCATCATGCCGATCTAGCCAGCAATTCTATCTGCCTCTGATTTGATATTCTGGAAGTATCTGAAATCACAGACTAGATTTTCCTCCTTCATATATATTTTGTTTTTTTGGAAGCAGGGTCTCCCTCTGACATGATCTCAACTCACTGCAACCTCTGCCTCCCGAGTTCAAGGGATTCTCCTGCCTCAACCTCCCGAATAGCTGGGATTACAGGTGTGTGCCACCACGCCTGGCTAATTTTTTTTTTAGTAGAGACAGAGTCTCACCGTGTTGGCCACGCTAGTCCCAAACTCCTGACTTCAGGTTATCCACTGGCCTTGGCCTCCTAAAGTGCTGAGATTACAGGCATGAGCTACTATGACTAGCAGAGATTTTCCTCCTTCAAACATGGCCTGCACTTGACTTCTGGGACATCCCTCTGCCCACATCATCCCCTACATCCCTGGGCATTTCTCCATCCCCATCAAGGACTCCTCTTTCTTTCCACCAATATGTGTTGTGGTGTGGCCTCGGGGCTCTTCTTCTTTCTCTCCACTGTCTGCCTGTAAGTGTTCATCCTGAACCATGGCTGAACACACCAACCACACGCTGATGACATCAATTTCCAGTCTGGAAGCTGTTCCCAACATGGAGACTGGTCCAGAACCCAGGCTGTTCATCAGCTCAGCCTGGAGGCCCATAGGCACCTCTGGCTGCTGGCATACAACACAGGACCCTCGTTCTTACTCCTCCTACCCTAAGCCACACTTGCTTCTTCCTGGACACCCCATCTTCACTCATTTTATTGCCATGATTCACTCAATTCTTAGGCAAAATATTTGTGTCCTCTTGAGTCCTCTCTCTCTTTTCTTTCCAAATAATTTTATTTATTACAAGTTTATTTCATAAATAGTAGAATTTTCCCCCCACACCTTTATTTCTTGCACAAAGTTTCATCTCTTAAGAGAAAATCAGTGATTTTTTTACCTAGGCTTCTACAGTCTTTTTTTTTACAATTATAAAAACACGCAAATATGAATTCTTTTAAAATTCTCCTTTTTTTTTTTTTTTTTTTTTAAATCTCAAGGGTAGCATCCTAAAAATGCTCTTTTGTACTATTTTTGAGGTTGGGTTTTTTGAGGTGAAATGTATATTCAGTCATTTTACTGAACCCTAACCCTGATCCTGAAAATGTGTATAGTTCTATGAGTTTCAACAAATGCATACAATTGTGTAAGCACCACCAACATCAAGATATAGAATGGGCCCACTACCCTTTTAGAATGTTTCTTTGTGCCCCTCATAAGTCAGTACTATTCCCTCTGCCCCAGTGCCTGGCAAGCCCTCATCTGGTTTCCGTCTCTATGGCTTTGCCTTGCTCAGGAGGTGATACAGAGGCAGTCATGCAGTGTGCAGCCTGCTGGGTCTGGCTTCTTTTGCTTAGCTTAAGGCATTAGCTACTCATCCAGGTCATTGCATGTATCAGCAGTTTGTTCCTTTTCATTTTTGAATATTATTCTATTTAGAGGTTAGATTTTGTTTTTCTTATTTCATACATCTTCCCTTGCCAGTCTATGGAAAGCTTTGTCCTTTTCACCACTGTGACATTATCTACACATGACTGCATCGGGCTTTAGTCTCCAGGCGTCATGGCTCTCATCCACACTCTCACTTCTCCACCATACACCATGATCTCCTCACATATGCTGGCTCTGATTCGGTGCTCCCCCAGTGGCCTTAAGCCTGTGTCTCAAAGACCTCCTACTTCAGAGGATGCCATTGAGCACGGGCCCAAGCTGGACTTCTCAAGCCATTGCTGTGTTTGCACCAAGGCCAAGGACTTGCCCCTCCAGGTCTGCTCCATGCTGATGGTTGAGTGCTGCAGAGCCATGTGATCTGCTCATTCCTGGGAGACATCAGATTCCTCGTTGGCATCTTTGACTCAAGGACTCCTTGCAGGCTTTTTTGAGCTGCCTTAGCAGGGCAATCTAGGATGCTTCTTCCCAGCCCTTTGTTGGGTCAGACTAACATGTCCCAGCCTTTTCCAGCTCCCACCCTATTGGCTTCCATGCAGTCATCTCCCATAATTAAATTCTTGCCCAGTTAATCCCATTTTGGAATCTGTTTTTCAGAGAACTCAGATTAATGTTGTTTCTAATTTCCACTGCAACCCCTGTACTCCAGCCTCCATCAACTCTGTCTCCGGGGCTCCTAGTCTCACACCAATCCCTGTTCTTGAGTAATCTATTTGTCACACAGATAATGATCTTCCAAAAATGTAAAATACGCCACATCAGCTCTTGCATACAACTTAAGGGTTTCCCTTCAAGTTAAAACCCATACAATGAAGCCCCTATATGATCTAGTCCTTGTCTTCCTCTCCCCATCTCATCCTTTCCCTTTATCCTCATGCTCTTAGAGTCTTAGTGGGACTCTCACTACTTCTGATCATGAAGTGCTCCTTCTACAGATATTTGAATGGTCCGCTCCTTCTCCTCATTCAAGTCACTGCTTAGATGTCACCTCCTTAGATAGCCCTTTCTTGATAACTTCCTCAGTCCACGTGATACTGTACATCCTCTGACCATGTTTTAATTTCTTCACACATGATACAACTCTCTGAATTTATATTACTGATGACTTGTTTACTTGCTGACACTCTGTCCTCCTCCAGGAAGGTAGCTTTGTGTTCTGTATTACAGCTTAAGCAACATGAACATTGTCAGCACTCAGTAGATGCTCAATAATTATTTGCCTAATGAGTAAGTGGATGTGCTTTAGGGGAGAATCAAACGGCAAATCTGATGTGTCTGGTGTATCCTGAGCAAGTCTTGGTGATCATATGACCGTTCTTTATACTGGCCCTGGTCCAAGGAGGGAGCTGTGAGAACACAAGACAGTGTCTCTATATCTCGGATGAAACAATATTTCACATGACCACAGGATACCGTGAAACACGTACATTCACTTCTGAGTGCCTTGTGAGTTAAAGATTAAATTTCATCTGTGTCCTAAAATGTTATCATGGATTTGATCACGATCTTTTTGGTAGTAACAAATTTGCGGGTACATGCATGAGCAGAAGTACAATTAAGTTCTTGTGAATAGGGGATCCTGGCTGGGAAACAGAGCAGGTATTGCTGGAATACAGTGGGAGACATCAGGGCTGGGGGCAAGTGTGCCAAGAATAAGATATCCTTCCAGAATTTCCCACACGTTTCAAGATATAAAGATAAAAGTAATTTGTATTTTCAGTGGTCATGTTGGTCTAATAGAATGCCACATGCAAATATCTGCTTATTATATAAGGCTTTTTTCTTTTCTTTTCTTAAAGATCGTGATGATTAATATTTCTTTATAAGCGTCAGTCCACATCTGTTACAAAGCTGAGTGGGAATTCTTACTCCCACTGATGTAACCTTTAGGTAAAGGGTAATGAATGAGAACTCATCCTCCTCATTTCTTTTTGCTTTGTTTTGCTTTTTTGTTCTTTTGAGTCAGTAGAGAAGCAGCCAGAAAAATGGTAGCGATTAAACAATTAAACCAACTAATTATAGCTTTTAGTTATACTCTTTTTCTTTTTCTCCTAGGATTGCAGAAGATTTTATTTATTAAAATATTTCTGACCCATAATTATTACTCGAAAATTCTAAAATTTTTCTTTAATATTTAGTAATTTTCAGAAATAATTTACATTCAAATATGTTCATTAAAATTTAGTTGTTTCTTAAGAATATTTATCTTTAAAAATATTATCAGAAGTTTTTCCAAAGATTCTTTGGGTTTGAAGATAGGGAGCTTTTCTGGCATTATGATAAATAAAGTTAATTTGGCTTAAATATAACATGTTTTAGATGTCTTCTAATGAATTCAGGCATCCTATCAATGATACAGAGATGGTAACAATAAATTTGACTCATTGGGAAATTGTATATTTAAATTTATTCTTTCTGCAAATGATGTGAAAAATATGCACGTTGCCTCTCTTAGAAATGTAATGAACTTAAACTGAAAAGTCATACAAGAAGAAAAACATAGATCTAAGAGTATTATGAATTATCTTTGAGGAAAGAGTCCTGAGTGTTCTAGGGTTTCTTACTCTTTAAAAAGTGAGCAGTGCTTTTTATTTTTTCTTATGTGTCAGTATTTATGCTCAATGTATTCTCTTATTATAACATGGAACCAGAAATTATGTGCAGGTGCACATTTTCTCTAAAATTTAAAATGTAAAGAGTGATATAAAATTGTTCTTAAAATGACCAAGTCAAAATCAAGGTGTTGCGATGGGAGCTATGACGCAGACGCCGGGTGCATCACTTTCTGAACTCTTTCTGTGGTCAATTACCTTATGATGTCGCAGAGTCTGAAACGGCTTTGGCTGGGCTGAGTCAATGAAATATTTATGGATCAAAGGATCCTGGAGACGCTTCCTATGGGAATGCATATAATAATACGGTATTTATACAGTGCCGTCTTTGATGTGCTCAAACAGTTTTACAGACATTCTGCACTTCATCAGTACCACCCATGAAGCAGGTTGGGGGTAAGAATGAATCTTGTTTACAAATGAGTAAACGCCATACCGAGCAGAGATTCACAGGGGGGGAAATGACAGCCCAGGAACTCCCTGTCTGTTCAAAGAGTTCAAAGCTGCAAGGAGAGAGATTAGTTTCCTGGTGTCCACAGGGATTTTTAACCTCTATATTTCTGATTTCCCTGGACACCCAATATCTTGTGCTTCATGACCTTTACAGCCCCCTCCAGTTCTAAAATTCTCCTGCTGAATGCACAATAGCAGTTTGCATGGTGGAGGGAGAAAGGTCAGACTCTGGAATGGGATAATCTTGGGTTTGAATCCTGGCCTTGCCGCTCACTAGGGAGGAGAATTTGAACAAATAAGAATTCGTTTGAGTTTTGGTTTCTTCATCCATGAAAAGAACATTTAATATCGGCCTCATGAGGTGGTATTGAGCACCAGGTAAGATGGTGCGACAAAGTCCTCATTGCAGGATCTGGCACACAGTAGGTCTTCCATATACCGTGTGAGTTAGTATTACCATCTGAAGGTGGCAGAGATAAAAAGCAGTTTTTTGTTTCCTGCCTACCCTCCTTCACCGAAATGGAATGACTTAACCACGCAAGGGTTCTAAACGAATGTGCTCCAGTTCAAGCTAAAGAGTTGGAAATTCTGTCCATTTTTGTTACAAATCAGATGTTTGAGATCAGCTTTCTTTCCTAGGCGTGGCTACTGCAGGGATGCCTGAATTAAATACTATAACTTTGAAGCCAGCACATGTTGATAAGTATGTGGATGGATGGCGTGGAGCAGGTGGAAGTGGCAAGTTTGACCATTTTGGATGGAATCAGTGGCTGGAGTGAGGAACCATTCTAGGCTAGACAATTCTCTGCTGCTTCGTCTCCCCAGAGGGACGTGTCAGCTGAAGAGCCCCAAAGAAACACAGGGTGGGAGAGGAGCAAGGACTTCCTGTGATGGGAAGATAAAGAGGAACTCTCGATCTAAGAAAAAAGAGATAAAACCTATAGCCCACAAATGCTAAGAGAGACCCTTGTGGTCCCTAGATGGCAGGTATTATTTCTTTCACTAGTCATGCATATTTACTCAAAAGAATGCCAATCATAACTTATTAATAGAGGAGCCAATATATATAATAAAAGACTGAAGGAAGATGGTCACTATGCTTATGATTTGTGATATAAAATTTGTATCAATTCTTACTATGGGCTGGGCATGGTGGCTCACACCTGTAATCCGACCACTTTGGGAGACCGTGGCAGGCAGATCACTTGAGGTCCGGAATTCGAGACCAGCCTGGCCAACATGGTGAAATACTATCTCTACTAAAAATACAAAAATTTAGCAGGACCTGGTGTCAGGCAACTGTAATCTCAGCTACTAGGGAGGCTGAGGAGGAGAATTGCTTGACCCTGGGAGATAGAGGTTGCAGTGAGCCAAGATTGTGCCACTGGACTCCAGCCTGGACGACAGATAAAGACTCTGTCTCAAAAAATATGTATAAATAAATAAAATTCTTACTATGATCAATGACCTAGTACTATAGATGTAGGTATTCCGTGATGTGATTTTACAGTAAGTAAAAATTATTAATTGAATTTGACATTTCCCGTGTTTTTGCACTAATGGAAATATATCTATGTAACATGTAAATTTTCATATGAAAAACTGCAACATGAATGGCATTTTGGTTTTCCTGTATATAATACTATTAGGCACAGGATTGAATAAACACATAGTGTAAAATTTGATCATTGACACCTTGAATATATGTATATTTTGATAACAGATGATATAAGAAAAACATCTCTAAAGAGAAAAGAAATTGTTGCAGAGTTTATGCATTAAAGTAAACCCACTTTTAAGATAAGAATTCATCACACAGATCTTAGAGATCATCATATTTCCTGTGGGTAAATTTCAAGAGGAAGGTGAAAAGGTGCAGGGCATAGGTAATGGCGTGCTGAAAAACTGACTCCTCAAAAAATAACAAAAGTCTTATTCGTAGTCTTTGCCAATTTCCATTGTGTAGCTCCTCCCACCAACCACCATGATGCGATTCAGGTGAGCCGTGAATGTGGAACATGGAAGAGAGGCACACAATGGGCACTGAGGAGTCCAAGAAGTCAGCTCCAGCACAGCCCTGGATAGGCTCCCAGATGGACAACACAAGAGTGGACCACTTTGAGGGAGGAGATAGGAAAACAATGAAAACTGGCAGGATGCCACAAAACGCTTAGCATTCTGGAGTCGTCTGATATAGGAACAAATACAGTCGTTCTCAGCACAAACGCAGCATGACCATTTATCAACGTGCTGAGGCTCTGAATAAAAGGCAAGGTCAGCATAACACTGAGATTGAGAGCTGCAACACCAGGGCTGACGTCCGACCCTGACAATGGCTGTTTAGTTGTGTGTCTTGGTGCTGGTTTCTGAGCCTCTCTGGTCTTCTCAGCTTCTTTTTCTGTAAGATATGAGGCTCACTGCATCTGATTCAAATGGTCAGTGGGAGGGTAAACTGGTTACTATGGGTGACACATCTGGGAGGTGCCTGACACACTGAACTGTGTTCCCCCAAATCCATACGTTAAAGTCCTAACCCCAGCATCCCAGATTGTAACCCTATTTGGAGATAAGGTCTTTGCAAATGTGATTAAATTAAAATTAAGCCATTATGACTGGTGTCTTTATGAGGAGAGGAAGAGATACCAGGTGTATCAGGCCATTCTTGCATTCCTATAAATAAATATCTAATACTGGGTAATTTATAAAGAAAAGAGGCTTTGTTGACTCAGAGTTCTGCAGGCTGTACAAAAAACATGGTGCTGTCCCTCTGCTTGGCTTCCAGGGAGGGCTCAGGAAGCTTACAATCATGGCAGAGGGGAGTAAGAGAGCAAGAGGAGAGGTGTTACATACTTTCGAATAACCAGATCCCAAGAGAACTCACTCACTATTGCTAGGACTGTACCAAAGGGGATATGCTAAACCATTAATAAGAAATGGCTTCCAAGATCCAGTCACCTCCCACCAGGTCCCACCTCCAATACTGGAGATTAAATGTCAATTTGAAATTTGGGTGGAGACACATATCCAAACTATATAATTCTTCCCCTGGCCCCCCGCAAATGTCATGCCCTTCTCACATTTCAAAATACAGTCATGCCTTCCCAATAATCCTCCAAAGTTTTACTTCATTCTAGCATTAACTCAAAAGTTCAAAGTCTAAAGTCTCATCTGAGACAAGGCAGGTCCCTTCTACCTATGAGCCTGTAAAATAAAAGAAAACTTAGTTACTTTCAAGAGACAATGGAGATACAAGCATTGGGTAAACATTACTATTCTAAAAGGGAGAAATTGGCCAAAAGAAAGGGGCTACAGGCCACATGCCAGTCCAAAACCCAACAGGGCAGTTATTAAATCTTAAGCTCCAAAATAATCTCCTTTGACTCCGTGTCCCACAGCCAGGGTACACTGCTGGCCTGAGTCATGATAGTATTGGTGGATTTCTAAGGCCTTGAGCAGCTCTGTCCCTGTGATTTTGCAATGTTCAGCCCCTGCAGCCACTCTCACAGGTTGTAGTTGAATACCTCCAGCTTTTCCATGTGCAAGATGAAAGCTGGTGGTGGATCTGCCATTCTGGGGTCTGGAGGATGGTGGCCCTCTTCTCACAACTCCACTAGACAGTGCCCCAGTGGGGATTCTCTGTGGGGCCACATTTCTCCTCTGCACTACAGTAGTAGAGGTTCCATGAGGGCTCCGTTAGCAGAGCAGGCTTCTGCTTGGGCACCCAGGCTTTTCCGTACATCCTCTGAAATATAAGCAGAGGCTCCCAAGTCTTATTCACTCTGGCACTATGTGTACCTGTAGGCTTAAAACCACATAGAAGCCACCAAGTTTACAGCTTACACCCTCTGAAGCAGTGGCCCAACTTATATCTGGGCCCCTTGAGCTACACCTGAAGGCAGAGCAACCGGGGATGCAGGGAGCAGGGTCACAAGGCTGTACAGGGCAGTGGGGCCCTGGGCCTGGGCCATGAAACCATTCTGTCTTCCTAGACCTCCAGGCCTGTGATGGGAGGGGCTGCCTGAGAAGTCTCCAAAACAGCTTCGAGGCCTTTTACCCATTGTCTTGGCTAACAGCACTTGCCTTCTTTTTGCTTATGCAAATTTCTCTAGCAAGAGATTGAATTCTCCTAAAAACAGGCTTTTCTTTTCTACCACATACCAGTTTACAAATTTTCCAAATCTTTACACTCTGCTTCCCTTTTAAATACACATTCTAACATTTCTTTGCTCCCACATCTGAGCTTAGGTTGTTAGAAGCAGCCCCGCCATGTCTTGAACACTTTGCTGTTTAGAAATTTCTTCTGCCAGATACACTAGGTCATCACTCTCAAGTTTAACCTTTCACATATCCCTAGGAAATGGGCACAATCCAACCAAGCTCTTTTCTAAGGCATAGTATGTGTGATTTTGCTCTAGTTCCCAGTAAGTTTCTCATCTGCATCTGAAATCTCACTAGCCTGGACTTCATTGCTCATATCACTGTCATTTTAGTCAAAACCAGGTAACCAGTCTCCAGGAAGTTCTGGATGTTTCCTCATCTTTCTGTCTTCTTCTGAGCCCTCCAAAGTCTTCTCTGTCCATTGCCCAGCTTCCACACTTTCATGTGTCTACAGCAACGCCTCATTTCTTGGTACCAATTTTCTGTGTTAGTTTGTTCTTACACTGCTATAAGAAATACCAGAGACTGGGTAACTTACAAAAACAAAAAACAAAAGCAACAGCTTTACTTTGCTCATGATTCTTCAGATTTTATGGAAAGCACGGTGCTGGTCTCCACTTGGCTTCTAGGGAGGCCTCAGGAAGCTTACAATCATGGCAGAAAGTGAAGGGGGGCAGGCACATCACATGGTGAGACCAAGAGTCAGAGAGGAATGAGATCTGAGAACTCGGTATTGCGAGGTCACTACCAAGGGGGATGGTGCTAAGCCATTCAGGAGAAACCACCTCCATGATCCAGTCACCTCCCATCAGGCTGCATGTCCAACACTGGGGATTATAATTATGCCTGAAATTTGGGAGGAGACAGAGATCTAAACTATATCATGAGGAAAATAAAAACCAAAAAGTTGTTTGGTATATAAATAGGGCTAAAAATCTAGCCATTTACAGTGAATTGTTTTCTGAGGATTCTTTGTGATAAATATGATAAAACTGTTGTAATATTGTTCTCACTTTTTGTGAATATCAGAGAAAAACATAGTGTACCCTGGCAACAAAAACATCTTAAAAGACAGTGCAGTGGTATATTATTGTTATTATTGGTGCATATCACGTATGTATGTTATAGAGGTTTGTAAGCAGATGTACTTTTTATAACAGCAGTGTGTATATACCAAAGGGTGAGAACTTGTGATGTTTCAAGTTTTCAATCTAACATATAAATTTAAAATATCTCCATAGGCTCCATGATTAAAATATCACCTCAAACCCTGTCTTGCTGTGCGATGTGTATGTATTCTGGTTGGTTTTCTGTTTCTCTTTTCTTGTTTTAGGATTAAGTAAAGTATCATAGACTGAAAAGACATCTGACCTGTTAAGGGATGAGCTCCTAGGTCAAAGGCCATTTCTTCAAAGAGGAGATAAGTATGTCTAGTAACTCAGGAGGAGAAACAAAGAAAATAGATCTCTCTTAAATCTGGGCAGATCTTGCTGTGGTGCCCTTAAGCAAGTGCTGATATTGTCTGTGATGAAGAATAGACTTCCTCCATCTGCAGTGTCCTTCCCTTCAGGACTTTTTCAAAGAAAAACTCAACGTGTGAACCCTGAATACAGATGGCAGAGAAACAGAAACATGCAACCAAATACAGCTATAAAACTATGGCATGATTCACGTGTAATATATTGAAACCACAGCACTTTGGAGGCTTTTTATTATAGTCATTAAAAAGTGTCTGTGAACTCTAAAAATCAACTTAAAATAAAACTTTTGTTTTGGAGATGGAGTCTTGCTCTGTCTCCCAGGCTGGAGGGCAGTAGAATGATCTGGGCTCACTGCAACTTCCACCTCCCGGGTTCAAGCAGTTCTCCTGCTTCAACCTCCTGAGTAGCTGGGATTACAGGTGCCTGCCACCATGCCCAGCTAGCTTTTTTTGTATTTTTGGTAGATACAGGGTTTCACCATGTTGGTCAAGCTGGTCTTGAACTCCTGACCTCAAGTGATCTGCCTGCCTCGGCCTCCCAGAGCACTGGGATCACAGGTATGAGCCACCGTGCCTGGCTAGTAAAACTTTGACACAACTTTGTTACCTTTAAGAAAATCCTTTAAAACAGAAAGAATTATATAAAGACCAATAGCTCCTGAGATGCTTCATAGATATGTGGATGCTTCATAGATACCAAGGAAAATATTTCATTAAAATATAAATTATGATGAATACTGGAAGTGCATTGCTGTAGAGAAGTAAAATATTAATTTGAGTTGAAGCCAGGACTTTTCAACACTTAAGGGTCAAAGGAATCCCGTGTGGGGTCTTGCTAAAGTACAGACTTTGAATCGGTAGTTCTAGGTTCTGAGAGAAATCCAGGCTTCTGCATTTATAAGGAGCACCTTGGTGATGTGTTGCTGGCCTAAGAACCACACTTTGAGCAGCAAGGATCTAGCAGCTGGGCTTCTCAAGGTCTGGAACTATTGCACTCATCTTTATACATCCAGCATGTGGTCCAGCGGAGATCATTGATAAGTGAATCAGCAAATGCTTGCAGGAAGGTGGATGGATGCATGTAAAGAAAAAACGTAAAACCGAGACAAATGCATTGATTTCCACTATATTTTCCAGGTCTCCTGGGATGCTAAATTCATAGAATCCTAAAGAGCTTCTACCATTCTCAAATTTCCTATGGGTAGAACAAGAACCAACAGTTGAAGACCAAAAGGAAGTTTTCCATTCAAAATAAGAAAGCGTTTTCTAAGAGTAAGAGCTTTCAAATGGAATGTTCTGAGATCATGAGTTTCTTGCCACTGAAAGTCTTCAGACATCGGCAGGACAATCATTTCGGGGGTTTATTATACTGCAGATCTGAGGGACAAGCTGACAGGACTAGAGAACATTTAAGATTTCACCCAATCCGAAAATCCTATGGGAAAGGAGAAGCAGATGGGAGGTTAGTGAGGTTAAAAAGATGAGTGCTTAGATTTTAAAACCCTTTGGATGTAGTTCAAATTCCAGCAAGTTACTTTTCTGAGCCTCAGTTTGTGTTTCTGAAAAAACAATGGTAATGATAATGCCTATTTTACAGGACTACTGTGAGAATTAAGTGCAATTATCTTTTTATGAAAATAGCATATCATATAGTAAACACTCTTTTCTTCAACAGAATGGTGTGCTGGTCAATGTTCAACAATGAATTCCCCTGCCTTCCCCCAATAAAAGCTCTGGTTTGTACTGTTTGCTGATTTTCATGGTGTAAATATTCCCATGGTGACCCATTTCAAACTAGCAATGCCTTAGAAGCCAGCTTACAAGATTCCTGATAGTCTAGCAGCCAGCTCTTCTGAGCCACCGGTGTGAGTCAGTTACATCACACAACTGCTTCCCGTAGTTCCCATTTTACCTTAGCTGTGACCCTTTGTGATGTGGAGGCCTAAGAGAGCATCGCTTTTCATGGACTCCTATCCCATACTATGAAACAGATAGACCCAGCATTTTAATAACCGCTGCCTCTCACATTGGTTGAGGAAGGAAGTGACTGTGGGCAGACTTAATGTGTGAGAAACTGCATGAGGTGGATGAGACAAAGGTCCTACAGTGAAACCAGGAGCTGTACACATGTGTTCCTAAGAAAAAAGGGGATCGCAAAATGCTATGAACTAGGAGGAAAATTAGGATGGAAACCAACCGAATAGTGGGCAGTTGTATTAAAACAGATGGCTGTTTTGAGTATGTACTCCTAAAATTTTCAGTTTAAAATTCTCACGTGTTTCTCAGATTAAAGTGCAATCATGAAGTTAATTACTCAATAGTTTTTTGTTAAGTGAATTTTGAATTTAAAAAGCTTATTCTTTCAAATTAACCATTAAATATAACAGCATTTCTATTTGAATTTAATTCTATTACCTGACAAGTGTTACTTCTGCATAATAATGACAAAGGTGTGATTAGATCATTAAGTTCAACACATCAGAACAATTTTCAAATGATATGCTCTTCATGCATTTGTATTAAGATATGGTCTAATATGAGACCAGAAATCAAATACATTTTAATCTTTGCTGAAAGAATGACAATTCTCTGGCCAGGTAAATGTCAAGACATATAAACAGTTTTCTTCTTCCATTTGTAAAATTAGATAGTAATGGTTAATGGGTGTATTGGACAACTTAGTTGTTTAATACAGCAAAAAATTATCTTGTAATGAAAAACACCATTCACCTGGCCTCAACCTTTTACATAAGTTTTTCTCAATCTTTAATTATTAATCCTAGTTTTACATGAAATAAGTATATACAATTATCAAATCCCTCAGATTGATTTATTCAATAGCTAATTAAGGACAATTGTTTTGCCCAATTTCTAATTATACACCAATAATAGTACAGCTGTAAATTATAATTCAGTTTTCCCCATTTTGGAGTTATTTGTAGATCTGAATCTTTTGAAGGTAATAGCTGACATTAAATAGCTGAAAGAAATTAATGACTTCATGGTAATGTTGATGCATTGGATACTCATTATAACCTTTTAAAAATATGTAAACGTAAGTTTGATTGAGTTCCTTCCTCCTTGAAATTCTATGTGCTGGTAAAGGAGGTGACATTTACTAATGGACGCAGTCCCAAATTAAACCCATTTTTTAAGGTTGGGTTCTACTTTGTATTTTTAATCTGAACCCTTGAATGGCAATGGAAGTTGAGCTAACTTTTTACCGTAATATCAAATCAGTTTTTTTAAGTTGAACTTTATAAGAAAAATAAAAGGATTGGTTGAGAAGAATTTAATTCATGCTCTGGGCTGAATTATACATAAATACGTAGAGGTTTTTAAGAGCTAAATCATGTGTGAACACTTGAAGAAAATTATACATCATTTATAGCATCATTGGCCTGTGAATCTTGTTTTAAACTAGAAGCGTCTCATCACATGGTGCTGAGGCAGCTATCAGAGGTGATGGGTTGGAATGATGGATTCTCTGCTCTCTTTTTGGTTTTGAGGCACTTTTATTGGTGCCTGGCTTTCAAGAACCCCATCTTGGTATTTGAAAAATAACTTTCCTTCTAGACTCTGCAGTGTTGCTTTGTTTCTCGTGGGTTTTCCCAAAGACAACAGTAGTAGTCTCAACCCCTGTGTGATGGTTTAAAATCAGGTCTGTAAATTTTCTGAAACACCTACCACCAAGGAGTGGCAGCTAAAACTCCCTCCTTGAAACTGAGTGGAACTTTGTAACATCTCTCTTGATAGAGTTTGGTGGAAGTGATGCCCATGACTTCCAGAGGGTAGGTTAGAAGAAAACACTGAGCATCTGCTAGTTGGTCTGGGAACACTCACGTAAGAGGAAGGCTTATACCCCTGAGGGCTTCAGGTGAGCAGAGCACACGCTGGAGAGGGAGTGACAACCAAGGAGCCCCAGCTTCCCCAGCCCCTGGCTGATTGAGTTTCCTAACAACAGTGTGAGTGAAGAAGCCCCAGGCATCTTCTGACTGTTTTGACTGTAGACCTGGAGCAAGAACCCAGCAGGAACTCCCTGGCTGAGCCCAGTCAACCCTTAGATTGGAAAGCAAACTAAAACTATTGCTTTAGTAACTGTTTTATTTTTTCTTCTTTTTTTTTTAGACAGGGTCTTACTCTGTTTCCCGGGAGTGCAGTGGTATGATCATAGTTCACTGTTACCTTGAACCCTTGAGCTCAAGCAATCCACCGGCCTCAGCATCCTGAGTAGTTGAGGTTTCAGGTGCACACCACCATGCCCAGATAATTTTATTATTTTGTAGAGACAGGGTCTTGTTGTGCTGCCCGGGCTGGTCTCAAATACTGATCAACTATTTTTGAGTGGTTTGTTTACTGCACCAGACAAGCAGAGTGCCTTGCAGCTTAAGTAAGATGATGGGTCCCGTGTGTTATATTTCCACATCCGACCTCTGCCAAGGAGAATCACTGAGAAGCTGCTGTTCTGATGGTAAGGTTGCTTATAGATCCACGGTTCCTGACCTCGACAATTCACACAATACCATTTTTTGACTCTGCTTTATTATATTTGCAAAACTGAAAGGATGTCACTCAAAATGAACCCGGATACAATTTTTTTGATTTAAAAAAATTGATAAAACAGTTCTTGGTTTCTAACAAGTAAGAGGGGCTCAGGAAGGTCACGTATTGAGGGTACTTTGGGCAGCAATAAATTTTGGAATTGGATGCTGCCGTTTGACCACTGTTAACATCAAATGAGTTTCAAGCAAGTGGGTGGACAAACAGTACCCCTGGCACATGCCTCTCTGTTTTCTGGCTGCAGACTGCTTTCTTCTTTGTGTCAATGCAGAAAATATTTTCTGCTTTGTTTTCAGTTGTGAAGCTCCAGTCTGAGACGCAGAAACTCTTTGCCACAACTGTAAAACTTAATAAGCTTAATTTCCATTGCTATTATTTATGTTTCTTTTCTCTGTTGCATAAACTCTACAAAGATCAGTGGAGAGATATGACTCTTGGGCTCTCTTTGAGTGCAAAAGTTTTCCAAGGGGGATTTTGAAAATACTCTGCACTGTGCTTCTGAGGCTGTGGTCAGAGGCCACAAATCTATCTCGCAGTCGAGATTCCTGAAGTATCTTGCAATATCATGTTAGGTTTCTGGGGGCTCTGTTGTCTAACTGTTTTCGTATCTACTAGGTATTGATAATTCTGGTTGGTTTATGGCTGCTGTGTCAACACAACAGTATCACACAAACCTTATCTGGAATAGTTGTGTAAGTGTAATTAATGGCTATGTAAACAGTCATTGTGTGTGAGTCCTTCACCTCTCATACCTTGAAGTCACAGCAAAAGATCTACCTTTTTCCACGCGAGGATGGACTTCTGGCATCGTGGATCTCACAAGCCTCCATGAGTGTTGTAATCACTGCCCGGGTATTTTACATTAAGATGCTGTGCTGTGATGTGGGCTATATAGCAAATCATTTCAGAGCTCTCCTCTCACTATTGCCCTAGTGAACATAGGACCTGAGTTCACCTCACCCAAAATATCTTCTGCTCAGATGGCAGCTGACATTAGCTACAAAGGGCTGCAGAGGGAAAGGCTAAGGAGACACTCAGCTCTTGAGTCTAAAATTGAACTGTTTGGCAAAATAACAGCCTGGTATACTCAGCTATTATGTTAAGAATGGATTTTCCAAATTCATTTATTTCCACATTTGCCATATTAACAGTTGGGCTTGGAGACCTTGGTTGATAGAACGCTGCTTTGCTGTTTAGAAAAACCATGAAGGCTTATCTGGAGACAAGAAGAAGGCAGGAGATAAGAGAAATAAAAGGAAGGCCTCTTCCTGTTTGCAGCAGGAGAGAAAGGGGGCAGATGGAGGCACAGTAAACGATGCAACGTGGCCGAAGTTCCTTCCTTCTCTCTGCTCAGCATGGGCCTGTGGTGGGGCAGCAGGTGCCACATCAAACCCCCATAACAACAAAACCCCGGGATCCCTGGGCTCGGAGACTCAAGGCCTTCCTGGCCCTGTGTTTCCAAGTTAGTGTCTCCTACGGGTGCCTCATAAATGCTTTTGGATAATGATAAAATCAAGCTTAGGTATTGTGTTCAAACAGAAAACGATTAGGACCCTTGGACAATGGTTTAATCATGATATACATTTTGGTGATTTTCCAGAATAAATGAAGCAAGCTGACTTCAGGTTCAATCTCCTCTCTGTATTGGCACCTCGACATCTACCTTATTTAGCTGGTAACCTGTGGCTGTGTCAAAAAAGAAATTTGATGTCACAAGTTGAAGAGCAGCATTAATTTTTTAACTGGTTGTTACAAGCCACCAGGGCCACAGCAGGACATAGAGTTTAGCTCAGAACTGAAGATGAGGCTTTAATCATTTAAACTGAGAGCAGGCGGAGGAGAGTGAGTTAAGGAACAGCAGAGGTTATCGAGGCACCCAGAGACCGTCAGTAGTGGGTAGCATCCTGAGCTCTAGGGCAGAGGAGGCAGGTGAGGATATGCTCATGGCAGGAAGCCTGGGGATGGCCCGAAGCCTGCTGTCGTTGCAGAGAAAGGCCCGCATTGCTGGAGACTGACAGTTCTGAGCTCTACCCATGCCCTGGGATTCTGCAAAACAGAAAACGTTATGAAATCTTCCACCCTTCACATTCTGGGAAACTGCTTACTTCAAGGAACGACCCTTCCCCGGATGACCTAGAGAAGACCCAAGAGAGTCCCCCGCCCCCAACCATCACCTTGTTTGCCTGTGACAAGCCAGACACAGACCCCCCAAATTCCCATTGTTGGCCTCATCAATGATTAGCTTCACTGCTTGTCCTCACTGATCAATGAGAATAAAACGTTTGTTCATCAAACTTGGTTAAGCTTTTCCCTTCCCCCAGGTCCCTGAACATCGGCCCACCCTCTGTCCGAGCCAGTCTTCAGCCCCTCTGGGAACAGGCTGGCCTTAGGGGAACATCCCTGACCCACTGCCCTGTGACACAATCCCTTCATCCCACTCTCCCAAGCCTGTTTTTTCCTAGCCTTGTTTCCTCTTCCTTATACAAGAGAATCTCCTTTTGCCCAACCCTGGAGACACTTGCAGATCTATGATCAGAGCTTTCTCTCAGTGTGATAGTCTCCCTATCCCGCAGTGATTCTTTACAATGACATCTTTCCTTATTAAACCTGATTTTGACAAGACAACGCCCAGACAGTAAGGAAGAAGGGTGGAAAGACCCTGACCGCTCTCTTCTTGCTGTCCAGTTCCTGCCAATGCCCTCACTGAATGAAGCCAACAGAGGTCCACAGGGAATGCTTTGGGGAAGGACAGGGTGGAGCTGCACCGGGAAGAGGTGGGTGTGGTGATGGCTGGGTGGCACAGGGAGAGGAGATGGCACACTGCTACTTAGGTCGCTTTTATGTTTTATTTTTATTTACTTATACTAGGGTGGTGCCTCTGTTTTCACCATCCTGGGTTGGTTCTTCCAGTTCACACTATCTCTGTGCCTCAGCTCTTCCTGAAATGTCTTCCATACTTTTCATACTTAGAAGCCATCACTGTTAAGAGTGATAAATTTTCCTTCAGATTTGTATATATGTCTGTTACACAGACATATATACCCAGGCATATAAATAGTTTCTTAACAAAAATAGTATCATATATCTAGTTTGGCAACTATCTTTTGTAGACTTAATAGTAATGTCTTGAATGTCTTTCCATGTCAACATATTTAATTTGTCTTTATTGATAAGACTTTGACTAGTTCCTAATCTTTTTTTTTTGAGACAAAGTCTCACTCTTTTGCCCAGGCTGTAGTACAATGATGCGGTCTCAACTCACTGCGACCTCCACCTCCCAGGTTCAAGCGATTCTCCTGTCTCAGCCTCCCAAGTAGCTGGGGTTACAGGCATGGGTCACCACACCTGGCTAATTTTTGTATTTTTAGTAGAGACAGAGTTTCACCATGTTGCCCAGGCTGGTCTCAAACTCCTGATGTCAGCTATCAGCCTGCCTCAGTCTCCCAAAGTGCTGGGATTACAGGCGTGAGCTACCGTGCCTGGCCATTAGTTCCTAATTTTTTCACCATTAGAAATCATGAGGCAAAAAATTGTTATCCATATTTCTTCACATATTTGTGTGAGTTTTTCAGTTGGAAAGTTCTTAGATGTGAAATTGTTAAAGAATATGGATATTAAACATTTTAATAGATGTTTCAATTTCTCCTTCCAAAAAATTAGCCCAATTTTACATTCCCACTAGCAGAAAAATCACAGAGCTTGTTTCCCATGTTCTTGCCAATACTGGGTATTATTAACCTTTCAACCACTGCCGATTTGATAGGTGAAAAATGATGTCTTACTGTTATTTGAATTTAATTATTTGTGAGTTTGATCAGTGTTTCCAATGATTAATGGCCACCCCTCTTGTGTCCTTTGAGAAATAAATTCTAACACCCCTTGTCCAATTAAAAATGGATCTGATACCTTTCTTTGTTGACTTATAAGAAAATTTTGTAGTATCAAGGAAATTTGCCTATTGTCCTATAGGCTGTAATATTTATTTAGTTTTTTCTTTTGCTTTTTAAAGTTTACTTATTTTCTGATTCAGGTACCTAATTTTATATTTAAAATATTATATATCTATATATTACATATCTTTAAATACAATCATTATGTTTTTCTCTGTCTATGTGCATATTTATCTTTTACTTCATAGCTTTTGCTTTGAGCTGAGAAAAGTTGTTGGTATTTTTTTGTTTTGAAACGGTGTCTTGCTCTGTTACCCAGGTTAGAGGGCAGTGGCATGATCATTGCAGCCTCAACCACCTGAGCTCAAGTGATCCTCCCACCTCAGCCTCCCACGTAGGTGGAACTACAGGTGCACACCCCCACACTCAGCTGGTTAAAAAATTAATTTGTTCACAGAGTTGGGGTCTCACTATGTTCCTGGTCTTGAACTCTTGGGCTTCAAGCAAACTTCCCACTTCAGCCTCGCAAAATGCTGGAATTATAGGCATGAACCATCGTGCCCAGCCAGAAAACATTTACTGTGCTAAAATTATACAAATATTTAAAGTTTTTTGTTAAATTATCTTCATGTTTGACCTTTTTTTTTGAGAGGAGTTTTGTTATGTCATCCAGGATGGAGTGTGGTGCTATGATTTTGACTCACTGTGACCTCCGCCTCCTGGGTTCAAGTGATTATTCTGCCTCAACCTCCCGAGTTGCTGGGGCTACAGGCATGCGCCACAACACCTGGTTAATTTTTGTATTTTTAGTAGAGATGGGGTTTTGCCATGTTGGCCAGGCTGGCCTTGAACTCCTGACCTCATTATCTGACCACCTTGGCCTCCCAAACTGCTGGGATGACAGATGTGAGCCACCTCACCTGGCCTTAATGTTTTACCTTTAAGTGTTTGTTCCATTTAGACTTTGTTAGTGTTAGAACATGGTAAAAATGCAGATTTATTTATTTATTTTTCAAATGGCTGGTGAGCTCTGCCAACATTGTGAATAATAAATGTCTTTTCTCCCATTTATTTGCAGCACTTTCTTTATTATACTCTATGTTTACCTATGTAGTTGTTTCTAATGTAAGTGCTGTTTTCCTCTAGCACTATTTTTCTGCATCATCACCATACCACTTTAATTATTATTTTAAATGTTGTTATTCTCTTTGTTCCTTAGATTTTTTCTGAGTATTTGAAAATATACCCTTCTAAATAAACTTTGAAGCAATTTTACTAAATTCTAAAAATGTCATTTAAGAAATTTGATTATATTCACACTTAACCTAAATATTAATGGAGAATTTTAGTCTTTTATAACACTGAGTGCTCCCATTCTAAACAAGTCAAAACCCTGTATGTCATGCAGTAACGTTGTACCATGTTTCTCATAGTTCCTTTAACTTCTTGATAACCTGAGACTGTGGCTATTTATAGAAAGTATTCAGACATGGCAGCAGAATTGAAAAGGACTTGAAGATTTCGCTTCCAGCAGTTTGCAATATTTTCTTTGTATGAAGCAGTTCCAGGATGATTTAGAAATGATGATTTCCATACACGGATCCACCGTATGATTTGATGTAGATTTTATCTTGCATAGGAGTGGTTCCTAGGTGCACTGCTAACCAAATCAAGCAGAACTGTTGCCATGGACTCGTCAATGTGTTAGCCATATCCAGCAACACAACTTTCTCCCCATACATCACTCCCAGGCACGAAGGGAAGGGTAAGGATAGTGATCCTTTAGGGAGAAGGGGTTTACTCGGGTGGCAGTCTGAGAGATGTGCTAACCATTCCTAATGTAGAATGGAAAGCAGAGAGAAGTTGAATACATAGGAAAATGGAGACAGGACAGTCTACCAGCTACTCAAGACTTAGTGGTCCTTGAAATAGGGATTTGTAATTCTGTTCAAACGTTGTGAATCACAAGAACCTCAGACACATGTACATTAAAATGTACGAGTGAATTTCCATCACAAATTCAGTTATATTTTGGATTATCCACTGTCTTTAAATATTTCCACAACTTGACTCCACTTGCAGCTCCTTCATTCCCAATTCTCTACCTATAATTCTCTTTCATACACAAACATTAAAATAAGTGCTTTCTCAGAAAAAAAGTTGGCTTAAAAAGGGTGAGTGAAAAATTTTTCTTTTCAAGCTGCTCCTACATTTCTATTGGATTACCCCTGTATGTCTGTGCCAACCATTTACCAGTCTATCCATATTACAAAATCCAGTATCATTGAAAAGCAAATTAATTTGAAAATTCATTATAAATTAGACATATTTTGTTCTGTCTTCTTTTAGTGTGTAATGATGTAACAGTTCATCTGCTCTTGCTAGGTTGTTATTTCCAAGCCAAAATATCTTGTGATTAGAAGGAAAAACAAGCTCATACAAAACATGAGAGATCACTTGAAGGAGGTTCCATACTACCCTGAACCATCATTCTTTTTTCTTGCCAATAGCTTTCTTTGCCAAAATAGACTCTGATTATGGCAGTAAATTTGGATAACTTATGTTACATTTTTTTGGAGAAGAGAAAATTCACAAAAAATAGTTTACAAAATTAAGAATGACTTGGAAGCCACAATATGAAAGATATCAGAAAGCCTGCTAGTGCTGTATTTTATATCACTTGCAATTGGTTCTTGAAAGTTGGTTCCTACAGTTTTATCTCCACAATATAGTATGTGTTTTACCAGCTTACACACTGCCTCAGAGTAACTTAATAATTGTCAAATAAGAAGAATGTTTTAAAAGTAGGAAAAGAATGATTTAAAAATTTTGGTGTATTATTAATATAGAATAATATAGGAATGATCGGATATTAATGCCTGTGTGTGTATCATCTTCTCTTTGAAATAATTTTTAAAAATATTGCTTCTCCTTAAAACAGTTGAATTTGGATATTTAAAAAATTTACAGACTAAAATCTTTTATGTAAGTTTTGTTGCATTCAGAAGGAGAGAAAACTGCAGTAAATTTCCATAGAAACATATGTTCGTTTCTTCTAGATGTTGTAACAATTCACCAAAACCATGGTGACCTAAAGCAGCAAAGGCTTACTCTCTTACAGCTCTGGTTTTGGCTGAAATCAGTGTGTTACTAGAGCTGCACTTGCTGCTAAGACTCTCGAAGAGATTTTGTTCCTAGCTTTTTCCATTTTCTGGTGGTTGGTGGTACTAGTAGGCTTATGACCATACCATTCCAATTGTCAAGGCCTGTGTCTTCAACTCTCTCTTCTCTATTTTCCCATCACTTTCTCGCTGTGTGTGTTTAATACCCTTCTGCCTGTCCCATAAAGATACATGTGATTGCATTTAGGGCTGACCAGATAATCCAGGATAATCTCTAATGTCAAGATACTTAAGCTAATCACAGCTTCAAAAACCCCTTTTTTTAGGCACATTAGGTAAAATTCACAGAAAAAGCATGTGGATATATTTTAGGACACCAACCGTTTTTCAGCCTATCATAATACTATTACCTAGATCTAATTGAGGCAGGAGCATAGGGTCTGAGGGCAGAGAACCTAAGGCTGATTCATACTGGCTTCCTAGAAGTGAATCAAAAGAAACTGCCCCCCTCCATGCCCAAGTATAGATCAGAGGATCAGAGATTACTCCCTTTGCAATCCCCCTACTTTCCACTCTGTGGCAGAGGAAAAATGGAACGTACCTCTTATTGGTCCCCTCCTGCAACCAATCACACTGGTCTCAGGCCACTCCTTCATTTGTGTAGGGTATAACCAGGTAACTAATGGGAAACCTCTAGAGGGTATTTAAACCCCATAAAATTGCACTCCTGAGCCACCTGCTGGAGTTTGCTCCCATTTTGTGGAGTGTACTTTTGTTTCAATAAAGCTCTGCTTTCATTGATTCATTCTTTTCTCAAACACTGCTTTGTTTGCGCATTTTGTCCAATTCTTTGTTCAAAATGCCAAGAACTTGAACAACTTGTAGTCAAGACCCTCCATAGGTTACATAATTTTCAATCAATTGTTTTGCTTTGTAAGTTAAGGTATTGACAGCTTGGCACTTACCCCTGAATATTTCAAGTGTGTTGCAGAGAAACAAGAATATGTACTTCATAGTTATAATCCATAATGTGGAATTAGCACTAATTTTTTATAGCATCTAATATTCCATCCATAACCACCTTTCCCTAGTTTGCTCTTGAAATGTCTTTTACAGTTTTACAATTGGTGGTTTTTATATCACATTTCAAGTGGGTTCCTCTGTGCCTCTTTTTTCCCGTCTGACATTGATATGATGATGAGATCTGAATTATTTCCTGTATCCTCCTTCTGGATTTGGGCGACCAATTCCTCACAGTAATGTTTAACTTGCTTTTCTGTTCACCATATATTATATCAATTGGAATGTAGGTCTACAAGTTTAATAGCTCACCATGTATCATATCAATTGGAATGTAGGTCTAACAAGTATAACGTTGACACTTTGGCAAGAGTGTTTCAGAGATGATGGTGTGTATCCCATACTTCGTTGTGTAGGGGGCATATGGTGATAGTGGCCCAGCGTTAATGATGCAAAGATAAGTCATTCCATCTGATGGATTTGTTTTAACTGTATTTCAGTCTCTTCCCTATCTAAGTCTAGTGAATAGAGTATTATCCTTGGCATCATCTGACTAAAAGATAATTACCCAGTTGACTTTTAAAAATAAGTTATTTTGATTGTAAAAGTAATTAATAATAGTTGCAAACTCTCAGAGACAGACAGGATGTGAAGAAGCCACTGTAAGTTCCATGTAATTCCACCATTCACACTGTCAGTGTTTATTAACCACTGTGCGTGTGTGTGTGTGTGTGTGTGTGTGTATCTTTCACATAAAGTGTGTGGTTAAATTATTAAAATTTTTGAACTACCAACTATGAGTTTGAATCTCATGGATTAGTTCTTAAACATTATTGAAATCAAACTTAGAAATGATACTTGATATTTATTAGAAGAAGTTTCTTCTTGGGGATACATTAATATTAAAAATCACTCAGCTTGTTTTCTGGACTCAAAAATCCCTTTGAGGTTGTTGCTCCGTCACTTTGAAAAGAGTACGGGGTTGAAGGGAAAGATGGTCCCATTAAGACAGAGTCATAAGAACCATTGGGAAACAGATGCTAATTATGCTCAGGGAAAAATGAAGACAGAATAAAAGAAGCACAAAGAAGTGATGTTTGAGATAGAGTATAAGGCGGGAGAAATAGTGTGTTAAACTTTAAATGAGAGAATGGCTGAAAATGTCTTTTAGTCAGAAGAAAACTATGTACAAAGGCAGAAAGTTCTTTTATTTGTTCTTTTTTAATGTTTTTATTAGAAAGAATTCTAAAAATAAAACAATGTATCTAGCTCCAGTGTATACATCTCTCAATTTCAACAATCATCAACTCTTGCTCAATCTGGTTTCATGTATACTCTCATCCACTACTAACTCTCTTCATGCTATTTAGAATCCAATCACAAACATTAGTTCATTATATCCTTCAATATTTAAAATATTTCTCTAAAAGATAATACAATTAAAAACAAAGCACTATTACTCAGCTAAAGCAAATAACAGCAATTTCTTAATGTCATCAAATATTTAAGGCTATTTCCAATTTTTATATCAATATATAGGGCTTTAAAAAATCAAATCATGATCTAAATAAACTCTATCCATTACTATTAGTCAATATGTCTTTAAGAGCCTTCCTCTTTTTTAAACAGAGAAATAATTACATATAGTGAAATGAACAAATCTTGAATGTGTGATTTGGTTAGTTTTATAAATATATTCATCCTCATAACCTACACCTGATTAAACTATAGAACCTTTTCTTCACCCGAGAAAGTTTCCTCATTCATGTCTTTATAGGCAACTACTGCAGAAAATAGAAGAAAAATATCTTTCTAAGAAAATGAGACAGGAAAAACTCCATACATATATAGAAAAACAGTGCCTCAACTCCTAATTCACACAAACATACTAGGATTAATGTCTGCATGATGTGTTAGTCCCACAATTCCACTTTTAACCTGTGTCTTCATGTTAAAGTGTGTTTCTTACAAACAGAAAATGATTGGTTTTTGTGCATTCCCCCTCCCCCTTCACAGTCTGTGAATCTTTTCCTTTCAGCTGAGTGTTTAGTTCCTTTACATTTAATGTAACTATTCATATAGTTGGATTTATGCCTATATTTTGATTTATTTTCTAATTTTTTATCTGTTTTTGGTTTTCCTGTTTCTTCTTCCTGCCTTCTTTTGGGTTAACTGAATTTTTTTTTTTTTTTTAGCACCAATTGTTACTTCCTCTATTAATATTTAAGCTATGTCTTTTAATGTTTTTTAGTGGTTGCTCTGGGGATTATAATATTTATATTTAATACAGTCTGCCTAGAGTTAACATTGCAACATTTTTTTTAAAAAGTGTAAAGTTTTTGCAGCTATGGAGTTTCATTTGTTTATTCCATAGTTTTCTTTGTTTATTCTCTTGTCGTATGTCTTGCACTGAAATACATTAAAAGTGCACAGTGCAATGTTAATTTTTTTGCTTTTAACAATCAGTTGTTCTGCAAGGAGTCGGGCCTTAAAAATCAATTGTCTGTGGAAACAACTAAGAGAAAAAAGTAGTCTTTTATATTAACCCATATTGTTCACATCTTTTGGTGCTCTTCATCTTTTAGTGCAGACTCAAGTTTCCTCTGAACCTGAAAGACTTCTTTAGCAATTCAGGCTTCTTGGTGATACATTTTGTCAGATTATGTGATTATGTTTGTCTGAAAAATGTGTCTATTTTTTTCTCATTTTTAAGAATATTTTTTCCTGGAGATGGAATTCTGAATTGATAAGTTTTCCCCAATACCTTAAAGATGCTATTTCATTATCTTCTGACTTTTTTTTTTAATGTGGAAATTAGATGCCATTTGTATTATTGTTCTTGCATTAGTTATGTGTCCTTTTCTCTGAGTACCTTCAAAGAAAACCACACTGTGAGTTTGCTGTGGCTGCCATAACAAAATAGCAGAGACTAGGTGCCTTAAACAGTAGAAATTTTCTTGCCGTTTTGGAGGCTAGAAGTCAAAATAAAGCTGTCAGCAGGGTGGGTTTCTTTTCTAAAAATTTGTATAAATATATTGGGTACAAATGCAATTTTGTTATATGCATAGATTACACGGTTGTCAAGTCGGTGCTTTTAGGGTATCCATTAACCAAGTAATGTAAATTGTACCCATTGAGTAATTTCTCATCATCCATCTCCTCCCAATTCCCAGTCTTCCAAGTCTTCATATTCTGTATCCTTAGAGTACGTTTGCTCTGAGGCCACTCTCCCCACTGGCAGATGGCCGTCTTGTTGTGTTCTCCACGTCGTCTTCTTTCTGAGCATGCACATATCCTGTGTCTTTTTTGTGTCTAAATTGCTTCTTCTTTTAAGGGCACCAGTCATAGTAGATTAGGGCTACCCTGCAGACCTCATTATACTTTAACTATCTCTTAAAATGTTCTATCTCCAAATACAGTCACATTCTGGAGTACTGAAAAGTAGTACTTCAACATTTAAATTTTAGAAGAGAGCAGATACACTTTAGCTCACAACACCCACCTAGGCATATTTAGACACAAGTATTTCTGTTGTTTCCCATTGTCACTATTAAGAATGCAGAAAACTCATGCCAATAAGAAATGCTTATAAAAGTTTTAGAAGAGTCACCAAAAAAAAATGTACTTTTATTTATGCAATGTCATAATAAAGGATTGAGGACTGAATAATTTAATAGTTCACCCCAATCTGTTTCACTTACATAACACCAAACATCATTTTTTTCAGATTTCTTTTTCCTTCCCTTTCTCTCTCCTCTTTTATACTTATCTGAAGACCAAACATCAAACTGACAGAATATATTTTTTCTTTTCTTTTTTTTTGAGATGTTTTGACATTGGCTCAAATGTTAACATAAGATATTTCTTATTGTGATTGTGTTCAGCAATGGTATCAACGAGCAAGTAAATTTCTAAGTATCTCAAAGCTTGACTGTGTGTATTCCAGGAGACTGTAATCTTATAGGAATGGGTGCTCTGTTAGAAAGTCTTGTTCTGCACACTGAATAGGTCAGGAATGGCAGGGGGCGTGGGGGACGGGGTGGGAGGGAATCCAAAATTTGTTTTCAGTATGCCACAGTAGCAGACATTTAATTGGGTTTATAATTCTCTTTTTGAAATGCAATATTCCTAGGAGGGTTAATCTCACTAGTAATTTACATCTTACAGCATCTACTCTAAAAAGACTGCTTTCCTCCAAAATACCTTACTAAGCACAATTGCCCTGAGCACAAAGGTTGAGGAAAAGGTGTTTCCAAGACCTGAGTCACTTGCAGGTTCTTGGAAGAAGGTAAGTGTGTGAGCTACACTGTACTGACCTTTGTGTATCCAGATGAAAATATGACGGTTCTGAGTATTTGTAGAGGCAGCAAAGAAATGATTCAGGAAATACTTTTGCCCAGGATCCCATTGTATCTGAAAATTATATTTTGTGCCATTTTTATTTGAGACACACCAAACATCTGAATAATTGAATGAGCATTGAAGTTTCCATTGATAAATGAGGCTGTTTGGGTTTTCCTACTGATCAGAAAGCACTATGGAAAAAGCACTATGGAAATAAATAAATAAAATATTAGATTCCTACCATCCAGGAACTTCTATGCTAAAAGATAGAATCTGGGAAGTTTGTAGAAATGTTTAACAAATTGAACTTCCTTTTTTTTTTTGAGATGGCGTCTCACTCTAGTGCCCAGTCTGGAGTGTAGTGGCACAATCATGGCTCACTGCAGCCTCGACCTTCCTGGGTCAGGTGATCCTCCCATCACAGCCTCCCGAGTAGCTGGGACCACAGGTGTGTGCACCACCGTGCCCAACTAATTTTTTTTTTTTTTTGACTTGGGCTTTGCCATGTTGCTCATGCTGCTCTCTAATTCCTGGGCTTAAGAGATCCTCCAGCCTCACCCTCTCAAAGTGCTGGGACTACAGATGTCAGCCACTGCACCAGGCCAAATTCAATAAATTTTCATCTAGCTCCTTTTATGTGTGGTCACTATCTCATACTCTGGAGATGAATTGACAAATATACAAACAATCGGACCTTGGCGACTCCTATTCTAGTGGGTGAGACAGATTATAAACAATAAATAACCAGAACACACAGCATGTTAGAAATTGTTATTTCTATATGGCACGTTAACAATGATGTATTATGGTAGGTGTTATTAAGTGCTAACAGCATAAGGATAACAGGAATATGTGGTGAAGGTGAGATTGTGTTATTAAACAGGAGAGATGGAAGGGGCTCACTGAGGAAGTGCCACTGAAGCTAAGGCTTGAAGGAAGTTGGAGAACGAGTGGCATTGATTTGGAGCGAGTGTAAAGAACATTCCAGACAAAGGGAACATGCAAGAAAGATCAAAGGTAGAAGTGTGCCCGACCACCATAGGACAAGCAAGTTGGCTGATGCAGTGCAGTGGGTAAGGAGGAGGGTATTTAAGAAGAAGTGGTAGCCAGGTAATGGAGATAGACTGGTTAGGGCTTTGTAGGTCATTGAAAAGAATTTGGAATATTCTCTGAATCAGATGAGAACCCACTGGCTGGTCTTAAGCAGAGGAATTACAGCAGCAGACACCAACCCCTTTTTGTCACCAGGTGCCAGTTTTCATGGAAGACAGTTTTTCCACTGACCCAGTTGTGGGGTGATGGTTTTGAGAGGATTCAAGTGCACTATGTTTATTGTGCACTTTATTTCTATTATTATTACATTGTAATATGAAATGAAATAATTATGTACCTCACCATAATGTAGAATGAGTGGGAGCCCTGAGCTTGTTTTCCTGCAACTACATGGTCCCATTAGGGGGTGATGGGAGACTTCAACAGATCATCAGGCATGAGATTCTCATAAGGAGCATGCAGTCTAGATCCTAGGTCCCAACCTAGATCCACAGTTTACAATAGGGTTTGTGCTCCGATGAGAATCTAGTGCCACTGCTGATCTGACAGGAGGCAGAGCTCAGGTGGTAATTCAAGCCATGGGGAGCAGCCATAAATACAGATTAAGCTTAGTAGGTTCCCTGGCTGCTTACCACCTGCTGTGTGGCCTGGTTCCTATCTGGCAGTGGACTGTGGCCTGGGTTTAGGGACCCCTGAATTACAGGATCTGACATGTTTTATGAGGCTCTCTCTGTCTGCCTCATGGAGAACAGAGGGTGAGGAGACAATGGCTGGAGACAGGCAGACATTTGTGGAAGGCTGTTGCACTAATCCCACTCAGAGACTATGGCACGCAAGGACTGCAGCAGTGAAAGAAAAGAGAAGTGGTTGCATTTGGATATATTTTCAAGGTAAATTCAACAGAATTTCATTTGGTGTTGGCTGTTAAGTAGGAGAGGAATTGTGTAGTCAGTGGTGATTCCAAGGAAGCTGAGGAGGTAGAGTTACCATAAGTCGAGAGGAGATGTTCAGAGAAGCGTGACTGGAGGCCAAAATCGATGTCACATTAATTTTGTTTTTAATATTCACGGAAGAAATGATTTGGAAATAACCTCAAAAGAATTAAAATTAAAGAAAATCTGGCCCTGTTTGGACAAGCAAACACATCTGTGTTTGGGATATAGTGAGCTTTCTTTTGATGTAGCTTGATCTGTGGTACAAGATCTTTTCAATGTGGTATTTTCTGCCTAAAACCTCAGAGTGACGTGAAGGTCTTTGTGGTCAGTTATGAAATGTTTGCACTTGTTGGATTTATTTACCCTAAGAAAACACAAAAACATATTGAATCCGAAGATTATCCATTTAGTGGTAATAATACAGGAACTGAAATTTTAAATTTCAACACTTTGTAATCTCTATGAGGTCACAGGAATCTTCAGTTCTGACAGATTTTTTAAGTCTACATTTATTTGTTTCAGAAATACCTCAGAGCCCTAATTTTGTGCCCAGTTCCTGTAACTCTCCTTATACTCATCATCTGCTATCATCTTCCATCATCTGTTCCATGGCCTCTAATTTCCATGCTTGCCATTCAGAAGATTATATACGCATATTCAATTTTCAGTCATTTCCAATCCTTTGGAAAAGTCAGGTTAAATTGAATAGACAAGTTGACAGTGTATCCAACACATATCATGAATAACAGGCTATTTGGGGTTTTTGCATGCTTATTATTGTTCTTTTGGTATGATTAAATTCTATTTTCAAATCAGGGGCCAAACTGTACATTTTCACAAATCTCTAATTGTGGAAATACCACATTCCCAGGGCTCCTTGGGGTGTGGTGCTGGATGGGCCAAGGGACTCAGGTGTGGGGAGCAAGAAAGAGGGGGTAGATTCATCTTCTAGGGTCCAGAATAATGAGTACTACACACTTGCTGGCTTTGATAATAGAAATTTACTTCTTCGTCAACCTGGGGAGTAGAAACCCACCATCAAGGTGTCAGTGGGGTTGTTATTCCTGAGGCCTCTCTCCTTGGCTTGTGGATGGCTCTTCTAGAGTTTTCACAGGGTCTCCTCTGTATGTCTCTGTCCTTACTTCCTCTTCTTATAAGAGCACCAGTCACATTGGATTAGAGTCCATGCATATGTCCTAATTTTAACATAATTATCTCTGTAAATATTTTGTCTCCAAATGCAGTCACATTCACAGGTTCTGTGGGGTTAGGACTTCAACATGCACATTTTGAGGGAACATAATTCAGCTCATAACATGGTAGGGATAAGTTGAAAGCTTTCAACTTCAGTGAAAAAGAACCCTCTGAAATGAAAGCCCACAGCTCCAAAGAGGAGCACATGACTTTAGGGCTGTCAGGGCGTGTCCCCCGTCCCTCTCATGCCTTCCGACACCAATTCTGAAACCAGCAAATCAGGGCATTTCAGTTTATTTTTGAGGGGTCTCTTTTGTGTATAGAGATCAGAAAGCATAAAAAGAAAATTCAGTAATAAATGAAACTAAGGGACTGATGACTTTTTATTAATGCCAACAGCAACAATTCACAATTGGTGAAAAATGAGTGTTTTTCTGGCAGTTTGGCATCACATACATAATTCCTCCTTCAACATTAGCCACACATACCTTGTCACTGTTTATACTTTCCCCACAATTCAAGTAATATGATATTTTTCAAGGGTGTAATTATGTAATTTTAATTAAAAAACTGTTTCCTAAAACAAAAAGTAAGAAGAATGGCATTTTTTACATTTCTGCCTAACTTTGTGACGTTAGGTTTCATTTAAAGGCTGCTAAATTCCCACATGTGCTTCTTCAGGTTGTTGCAATGCATTGGTTTGGTTGAAGGGGATGAAGAAAATTCAGCCTCACAAATGTGTGGTGGGAAGAAGGAGGAATACAATGTCTTTCCCGAGGATTAGGTACTGTCCGCTTTGATACTACACCAAAACTCAACAAGTGGTTGTGATAAATGTTAGTTGCAGTTAATGTGGAATCTGAAACTATACAAATGGACTTTTAGGGGAGTTACATCAAAATCCACTGGTCTCTCTGGTACTTTGAATGAATCTTTGACCCAACATTAAAATTGTTTTCCACAAAGAATACTAAGTTAGCACACTGCTTTTTCTTGAGACAACCTGTATTAAAGTATGCAACAAAAGTGCTGTGTGCACACTTCCCATTTTGCCATATGGAATACTGAAAAAGATGTAACCAAGGGCCAAGAGTTAGAAAATTAATAATTTCTGTTACTAGATCAAGGCTATCTTAAAAGGAAACTGGTCTTGCATTGAGAATGCATGCTGCTGAGGAACGCCATGTCTACTAGTACATGCCCACTAGCACTCTTTCTAAAGGTGGGTCCCACTGGCTTCATTCAGGCCAAGATTCTAGCAGTTTTGTCCACCATTATTTTTGGTTCGTCTGAGCAAATACCAACACAATGTGTGTTAGTCTGTGCTCGCATTGCTATAAAAAATGTATAAAGAAAAGAGGTTTACTTGGCTCACAGCTCTGCAGCCTGTACAGGAAGCATGGCAGCATCTGCTCCGTTTTAATCATGGTAGAAGGCAAAGGGCAAGCTGGCACTCCTTATGCAGGCGGGAGCAAGGAGAAGGGAGAGAGAAGGGAAGTGCTACACACTTTTAAACAACCACATCTTGTGAGAAGTCTATCATGAGAACAGCACTAGGAGGATGCTGCTAAACCATTAGAAACTGTCCCCATGATCCAATCACCACCCACCAGGCCCCACCTCCAACAATGGGGACTATAATCAAACATGAGATTTGGGTGGGAACACAGAGCCAAACCATAGCACAATGGAGAGGGGAAATGATATCTTAGTATTATTATGAAAACGGTTTTATCTCCTGGCTCTCCTAAAAGCACTCTCTGAAAGATATCCATATACACTGATTTCTGTAATACTTGTTTACGTCAGGCTTGATATGTGCAAGGTAAGTGCTGTGCATAGAACACATTACTGAACCTTTAAGACAAAGCCAGGAGTCTTCTGCTCTTACGACTTTACAAATGAGGAATCTCAGACATGGAGAGTTTGGCCACTTACTCAAGGTTGCATGGCTGGTAAGGGTAACATGTGCCCCTGGTTTGGAGCCAGCCCTCTGGTTTCAGTGCATGTGGTTTAGCTTCTACACTGTCCTTATCTGTATGTTGCTTATGTCCCGTCACCTAATATCAGCTTATGTTTACTTACGATGATACATTCTCTCTCTCAAACATTATTTAAAATGACACCTCTTTTCAAAGAAATGAGAATGCTGTATTCACAGTGTAGCTTTTAAATTGTGTCCAGGTTTTCTAACCACAATCAATAAGTTTTGCTCTTTTTGAATACCTAGTTAACTGTGCTCTTTGTATTAATCTATTTAGAGAGAACACGTGTTGAACCATTTGCTTTATGGCAAACTACATTTAAATTTATTTGTAAATAGATCACACAAATCCACGAAGAGAAAACTTGGAATTCCTGATTCCACACGGAATGAAAGCATTTCACTTGGATGTGAAATCAAAATAAAGGGAACAAGGAACAAAGACACTGACGGGAGTGCCTGGATTGTAGTACGCCCTCAGCAGAGAGTAAAATGCACATTTCAGCAGTAAAGGTGACCACCTTGACACAGTCTTTTAATTAGACATTTCTGTCTTTTTAAGGCTTAAAGATTTTATTTTATTTTTTCCCCCTTGGCAGTGGACAATTCCTGAAATCAAAGTGCTCAACCCAAGATCATGAGTATTAGAGGTTCTTCCTCCTTAAACCAGTGACTCTGGGGAAGGAAGACGGGGCTGTGGGAGGTTTCCGTTGCTTCCTTCCTCTAGGGAGCCTCAACAAGGGTGCCCACTAATCCTCCAGCCTTGCAGTCTGATGCGTCACCCATGTGGTATTGTGGCTGCTGGGACAGCCTAGGAGGATTGAACCATGGGGTTCTAGGCTGCCTGGACTCTGGAAATATTAGCTGCAAATCCTCCTCCAGCAGACTCAGCTTTCAGGCGTCCTTTAAAAAACTCATGGCATCTTTGCTGCCATGCAGGAGTCCTGTGCTGAGAGAAACCCTCACTTTAAGGACTCAGGTTATCCCTTTTAGTCAGTTACTAAATCCTGCTGCCTGGCACTCTGAGTTTCTCAACTTACAGTGAAAACATTCCCTGGATCTCCTTTGCCCACATCTGCAGAGGAGTTTCAGCTGAAATACCACCTTTGGGGAGGCAGCATGGAAGCAGATGGGTGGTGTGGCCCCATTTTCTGCCTGGCTGTCTTCTGAACACTCTTCATCGCTGCTGAACCCTCCAACCAAATGAATCCTGTGCCCATGCTTGGCCCTGACTCCAGTGACCCCTGAGGTCTGGTTGCTGGGTCTTCACCTTGATAATGCCCGGAACAGCCATCATCTCCTTGAAGTCTGGCTGTGTCACCTTCTCTGTCAATACGGATTATGGGGCTGATGTGTACATAACTTTTCTCCTGTCTCATTCTTTTCCTTGACTATCCCCTCTTGCTGCTAACCATCCACCAGTGTGACACTTAGCAAAATAAAATATGGCAGCATTTTCTGTTAGAAAGCTCGAGGGTATAATGCTAGTGATTCTAATGCCAGTGATGTTGATTTTGGTAGGGACAGAAAACACTTTACCCTTTCCAGTTCTTCTGAGATAAGCATATAGCAGGATGTGTCTGTTCTCACTTTAGATACACACATACACACACACTGGCACACTCACACCTATATCACTTGTTCTGTCATTATGGGTAATTGTAACTCATCACATCCAATAGGATTTTAACTTGCGATCCAATATAGTTCCTTATGTCTTAAGGATACAAAAATAAAATAAATTAAATAAGGAAAACAAAAGACCCCTGATCAAAAAGTGCTAATTAATATTAGCATTCTAAATAAGCAAATGGACTTATTTCAAAACATGACGAATCTCAGCTTTGTTTAATCAGGAATCCTTTCAGTCTCTTTTCCTTTATGACACAAATTCATTTTTGAATTTTATGAGATGTCAAACTTCCTCAAGTGGTGTGAGAAATAGCTAGAAGGTTTTAGTAAAAGATTTCGGGCCATGACTGACACAGTGCAGTGGGAGCATACGCCTTCCTGACAAGCTGTAAATTTGGGAGTGAGTTACAGTATACAGGTGCTCCTTAGGAAGGCTCTGACTAGATAATTTGTGAACATCCATCTATATATCAACTGCAGGAGCTTGCAAATGGCCCCGGTATTGGATGCAGGAACATCTTTTCTTTGAGAGGACGTGTGTGTGGTTGTGACAATGAATTATAGCAGCCAATGGGAGGGAGGATTATGGATTATGCTGATGAAAAGTGCAGCCATCACTCAAACCAGCTTTGACAGAGCCTTCCAATCAAGATTCTACTTCCTAGCCCTGGTGGATTAAGTTTTTTAAAAAGTGCTTGAAGTTCCATTGAGGAGCAAGTCACATCTTCATAAATAAATCTTGACAACAAAGGTGCTCAAAATATATGCTCTTCAAATTTAATGAATGTAAATCAGGAGAGCAATGTCTCTGTGAACTGCAGTGTCCTGGCTGAGTGCTGGCTTCTTTCTGTTGATAAGAACTTATTCTGTTTTATTTTCCTGTTAAATTTCATATTTCTTGTCATATCAGGATGTGAAATGAGACTGGGTTTCAAATCAAAGAAAGGTGGGCAGTTAGTGGCTTCATTAATAATGTGATTCTAAAAATATTTTCAAGAACTTTTTATTTTATTTTAACCATTCATATGGCAATCTAGTCAAGGTTCATCCCCATCTTCTCCAGGTACTGAATTTTATTGTTTATTTCTGTCAGTTCTTTGAGGTTTGGATTGGAACCTTTAAATATATGGTCTATTTTCTCAGATTCTTATGCTATATATGAAAACTTATGACTATTTCTTTGTGATTTTCTTTTCATAATTGGTTTTATTTTCCTGGAATCATACCTATTGACCTTATAACCAGCAAAGAAGATACATATTAGTAAAAAAAGAAAAACTCCAAGGCTGAATGAGTTGGCATTGCCTGTAGTCCCAGCTACTAGGGAGACTAAGGTAGAAGAATCCCTTGAGTCGAGGAGTTGAAGGGCACAGTGAGATATGATTGCACCCCGAAATAGCTGCTGCACCCCAGTCTGGCCAACACATTGTGACCTCATCTCTTAAAAAAAAATTCCAAAGATGTAATATTAGCTGAATTCCCTTTCCTGCTCCCAAGAGACATACAACATTAGATTTTTTTCCAAGCCATGTATAGATCTCCATATGATACATTAACAAACAGTGTATAGGAAATTAATATTTTGTTTTTTCTTAAATAAAAGCCATATCACTAAACTGAGTCACTTTTGAAAGGTTAATTCAATGCAGGCAAATAACTAACAAATTAAATAGAAGTTTCCATTATTAATTAAATAACAAAAAGGAAAATATGGCAAACAGTTATGCAATAGAAAAAGTCATTTTTATATAGCTGATCAGTTGCATCATTTTATAATAAAATCATAAAAAATAATACATGGTAAAATCAAACTATACAAAATGTACTTAGTAATTTTTATTTCTGTCTTGGATTTTTATATTAAGAAACTATAATGTGGCTTAGAAATTTATTTAATGTCTCTGTATGTATTATGCTTTACATAAAACACATCTAAAAAATAAATGAGGAATATTTAACATGAAACTTTAAATATAGCTGGGAACATCCTTTATGAGGTTAGCTGTGCACTGTTATCAGTTTTCTCTGAGCATTTATTAAAGAATATCTTTTGTTTTAATTTGGCCCATTCAAAGCAGTTTAGAGATAGTTACAGTGATGAGGAGGGAGCTTCAATTAACTTCGCTGCTGAGATATTTTATGTGCATGTATTATAATATAACAGGGTAATTACCTAATACCTTTTGTGAAGGAATTCTAATAAAGAAAGAAATTGATTTATACATAATAAAATTCAAGCTCTTCATTTCATTTCTTATCTAATCTTTATTATTACAATAGTTGTAAACTCTTATTTTGAGACCAGTGGAAAATGTTTCTAACTTACGTATAATATTGAAAAAAATTTCATTATTGTAATTTATTTTAAAGTGAATTTATAGGCAAACTACAGTTATGAAATTACACACTCTTCAAAGATATAATATACAATGTGGTGCTGAGCTCCATTTTATTTTCTAAAGAGATTAGATGAAAGGTTTTAAGTTGATTTATGTATGTCTAATTCTAAATACTGTTGAATCAATGGGAAGATATTTTCTGGACTTTTTTGTTTATTAAATATTAATTTTTAATATGCCATTTTAAATTATAATCAGTGAACTGCTTTTAGTTTAGTAGGTAATATATATTTCTCCCTGAAAGTAACTGATGAAAAAATAAAGCGAATGCTTTTAAAGTGACTTGAAAGTTTGGAAACCTCAAAAGTTGTTTTGAATTTTTGAGAAGTTAAAGATACTCACAAGTTGTTTTTCCTTTTCTTCTCTGGCTTAATGAAGAGCCAATTAACATCAGCAGCATTGGCTTTATTTGCAACACAGACTACTGTCTTCTTGGAACCAATGTGAAGCAAAGGCTACTTTAAGTCAAGACTATGGAAGAAAAGAGATTTGAACATATTTGCTCTCTCCTCATGGATTTGTTTCAACCGCCACCCCCTCAAGCTTCAAGAAAGGTGTGAAGAAAAAGGATATTGTTTATACCAGATACTTCAGAGCACACAAGGGAAGCTGAAGCTAGCAGCTTAAAAAATTATGACAGGTTTCCCTTATGAAAGATATTTAAAAATAAAATTTCCTCATCAGATTTTTATCCTCCCCCCTTAATTAAGGCAGAAAAATTATTCTTTGTGTTTATTTAATGCTAACAAATCACAGTATGAACTTGCACACACTCACACACATTCCACATCTAAAATATAGAATAATCGAAAGATATAAAAAACGTAATCTAGTTTAATAATCGTCATAATGAAAATATATTGTTTTTCAACAAAACTTCTGTTTCCTAAGGGCTTATATATAATCAACATATACAATATCTTATTTATATAACGTATTATATATAACATATATGTTATTCATATAATTAACACATACAATGCTGAGAATTAAACTAGCTGAAAAACCCAGTACGATTTTCTTCTTCCAGCTTTCATTTGGCAATTTGGCAATTGTGTGAGTAGAACCTTAATGGGAGATTCTAAAAATAATGCTTGGAGTAAAAATAACATCTGGCTAAGGTTTTTCCACACTATCTTTTCACGTTGGCACTACAACTAAGAATTTGCCTGGACTGGAAGCAAAAGAACAGAATGCCATGGCGTGTAGCCTAATGATCAATAGAAAGAAAGAGGGCCTTGGTGGCACTGCTGAAGATGGCAGGGAAAGCCTCCTCGAAGGCATCAGAGGTGACTTCCTTTCATCGTTGCTCCCCTGGGAGACCACCAAACACCATCGTACTGATTCTTTCTTTTTCTCTCCCCTCTCACCTAAAATATCCCCCTTTTTCTGTCTTCTGGATACCAAAGTTTTGTTTTTCTTCTTCCCTCTCTGGATGCTCTGTTGTAGTCTTTTTTTTTTTTTAATTCCACCTCCACTGTTCATCTCTGGAATGCTGGGAGTTATTAGGTATTCTTCTGAGGGTTCTTCCATTACCCAGCGATCATTTCTCCATGGACGATTCATCTGCTTCAGTGAACATCTGTATGCAAGCTCTAAACCTTCAGTCTAGGCTTTTTGTCTGAGTTCCAGGCTCTTGTGTTTGAGGGTGAGCTGAACAGCTTCACTTGGATATGTTCCCGAATGTGTTCCCGAATGTATCATTCTCCAACCCTTCTCACCTCGCCTTCTCTCACATAGTACTGGTCACTACTTCCTGTTGGTTTTCTCTCCTAAACAGTTCCTGAATCAGTTCCTGAGTTTTTATTCCCCTACATTAGCTGTCAGCAAACTCTGATCTGAAGATCAGATCTGACCTGCCTGGCACCTGTTTTTGTGAATAAAGCCTCACTGTAACATGGTCACATGCATTTATTTATGTATTGCTTATTGCTGTTTCCCTCCCTCCTTCCCTCCTTCCTTCCTTCCTTCTTTTCTCAGAATCTTGCTCTGTTGCCCAGGCTGGAGTGCAGTGGCATGACCTCTGCTTATTGCAACCTCTGCCTCCCAGGTTCAAGCAATTCTCCTGCCTCAGCCTCCCTAGTACTTGAGATTACAGGTGCCCACCACCAGGCCAGGATAATTTTTGTACTTTTAGTAGAGATGGGGTTTCCCCATGTTGGCCAGGATGGTCTTGAACTCCTGACCTCAAGTGATCTGCCCACTTTGGCCTCTCAAAGTGCTGGGATTACAGGCATGAGCCACTACTCCTGGCCCTATTGCTGTTTTACTGCTACAACCACTGAGCTGAATTTTGGTGACAGAAAACATGCGGCTCACAGAGCCTAAAATACTTATTGTCTTGCTGTTGTGGAAAATCAGTTTTGCTGCATTCTGATGTGGAGAATGCTCACACATAGGGTTGCTACAAGGATTCACCCCAGTGATTTCAATGCAATCCTAGAGAGGCTCTCTGGTTACTTTCCCAAATTCAATTCTCCACAATACAAAGATAGTCATCATGTATATTTCTCTTCATGTCACTCATTGTCCTTCAATGGCTCCCCTTGCCTTTGGGATAAATATCCAGACTTCTACCTTGTGGGAGCTAGTCCTTGCCTTGCATATTGCTTCTTGCAAATCTCATTGTTCCAGCAGCATCAGACCCCTTACCTCTGGGGGGCAGAACATATTTCTTTGTCCCAGCATAGGCCCTGGATCAGATGTCATGCCTCTAGAAACCTCCCATGACCACCAAAATCTGACAGAGAGGCTTGTCTTCTGTGCTTGGACAGCTCTGTGTGGTTCCTTCTGTAGGCCCCTTTACTCTGGATGGAAAATGCCTGCTTGCGGCTTGTGATGGTTTATTTAACGTGTCAACTTGGTTAGGCAGGATACCCAGATGTTTGGTAAACATCCGTCTAGTTGTTGCTGTGAATGTATTTTTCAGATGAGAATCACATTTAAATCAGTAAACTTTGAGTAAAGCAGATTACCCTCCCTAATGTGTATGTGTGTGTGCCTCATCCAATCAGCTGAATGCCTTCAGAGAGAACAGGTTGGCCTCCCCAGAGGAAGAGGGAATTCTGCCTCCCAGAATCTGGGTCTTCAGATCCACTCTTCCCTGGGTCTTCCCACATCCACTCTTCCCTGGGTCTTCAGCCTGCCAGCTTATCCTGCAGATTGTTGACTTACCAGTCTCCAGAATCATATCCATCAATTTTCTAATATCTATTTCTCTCACTCACTCTCTCCATCCTATTGCTTCTGTTTCTCTGGAAAACCCTGACTAATGCACCTCTAAGCATATAGACGGTATGTTTCATGCAGGCAAGGGCATATCTGTCTTGCTCATTAGTAATGCATGCAAAGCTGCCATGGTGCCTGGAATATAGTAAATCTATTTATGATAGGAACATATTAACAGGAAACATAGGGGAGAGAAGAAGAATGGATAAAATGAGAAGCAAATGGATCTGCATGAAATCTCAGGGCACTCAAGACAGTTCTCTGTGGAGGTGAACTGAGGCCCCTGAGTGGTTTACACATCCCTGGTGAGAGAAGAGCTGCACCAATGCCGTTTCTCAGGATACAGTGTGAGCATTGGGGCCATGGCAGTGAGGAATCATGAGTGAAAATCTTTCTACCTCCCAAAATATCATGAATGAGAGAAATAGACCTGTAAGATGTGGGTTTTGCTCACTGTGCCCAGTGAGGTGGAGGTTTTTTAAAATAATACAGATGGGGTCTTGCTATGTTGCCCAGGCCTCAAGCAATCATAGACTCCTGGCCTCAAGCAATCCTCCTGCCTCAGCCTTCCAAAGCCCTGGGATTACTGGTGTGAGCCACCGGGACTGGACGTGAGGAAGAGTTTTATTTTTACAGTTATTGTATTAGTAAACATGATTGCTCTGACACCATGGTAAGAACATGCGTTTGGCAGGTCAACTACTCTCAGAAGTGTTAGTGAAGGTCCCCACCAACAGTGGCCGTATTCCAGGAAGCTCATCACCTGGCAAAGTTGATGAAATACACTGACACTGTTAAATTCCCACGGTGCCGTCATAATGGTAATTGTAATTTCCATCATGGTGTGCAAGGAACATACGTGAATAGGAACACTATGTTAAATGTAACATCTTCACAGTGTCCCTGCTAACAGAGTGTGCCTTCCACTCCATGATGGAAAATACAACGAGCATGTGGTCTCTAAAAAAGCTCCCAATTTATACATTTTTCTGTTTATTTGTTTATCTGTATCTGCTCAAATCCGATCTGTCCAGGTCCTCTTCAGAGCTATTTTCCACCCAAGAATTGAACCAGGGGATTTGCCATAAGAGGCGCATTTTCTGGGGCTCCATTGCCCTAGAGATCATTCCTTCAGACTCTCGCTCATCTGATTTAATCACTTACTTCATTTAATAAACACTTATGTATGGTATTTATTATGTACCAGCCATCGTTCCAAGTATTTTACTAATGATTAATCAATGATATTTATTACTTAGCAACACCACTAGATAAACACCATGATTATTCACATATACAAGAGAAAAGTGAGGCACGTAAAAGTTAGGTAAGTGGCCCAGATTCATGCAGCCAGTAAGTAGGAGAAGCTGCATTCATCCCACGCTGGGAGCCAGAGTCCAGGCTCTAAGGAATTCCCCTGGGCTGCCTCCTGATCGTTTGGCTTTAGCTCTGTGCCTCCTTCCAGCTACACTGCAGCAGCTCATCCTTCTAGCTTTGCCTGGGTTGGACTCTATGGCCTTTCTTGCCCAATAGCCTTAGGCCAAGTCATCTTATTTCTTTTCTTTTTCTTTTTTTTGAGACAGAGTTTCACTCTTGTTGCCCAGGCTGGAGTGCAATGGCGCGATCTCGGCTCACGGCAACTTCCACCTTCCAGATTCAAGCAATTCTCCGGCCTCAGCCTCCTGAGTAGCAGGGATTACAGGCATGGGCTACCATGCCCGGCTAATTTTTTGTATTTTTAGTAGAGATGGGGTTTCTCCGTGTTGATCAGGCTGGTCTTGAACTCCCAACCTCAGGTGATCTGCCCACCTCAGCTGGGATTACAGGTGTGAGCCACCGCACCCAGCCAAGTCATCTCATTTCTAGGCCTTTCCATTTAGACGTAGTCCTGGCTCTCCTACCTGGCTCACTGATCAACCCAGAAAGCTGGCCACACTCCGAGATAATGGTCCTGCAGGTAGTGCTTGGCCATGCCAAAGAAAGTAAGTTATTCTCAAAAATGACAGAGGGACATGCGATGAAGGAAAATCACCAGAACTGACATTGAATATCTTGAGTCAAATCATTGAATGAAATGGGGTTCATTTGGAAGTGGAAGCATTTCACAACTCAGGCTGAATAATCACTTTCAGGTTTAAGAAAGACAGAGACAGGATATCTGTTAATGGGTGTTTAATGTCACAAAGACAGAAAAAAAAATCTCAGCTGCTGTAGTGACCCAGTGACCATCAGTGTCCTGCCAGGCTCATGACTCAGACTCACTGCGGGACCCTGACCAGGTTCCTTCGCCGTGTGCTGCCAGCAAATCTGCGGCTGCGTGGCCTCCATGGCTCTGGACTCTTCCCACCCTCCCTACCTCCTGCTTTCTGTTTCCTGATGTCTTCCTCTCTCCCAGGCTTCAAACGAAATGTTAAATTGGCTTCTGTTAGGGGAAGGAGACTCTGAGTCCCTCATTTTTTCTACTTCTCTCAACATTCTACATCTCATTAGGGGAACATCCATTCTGTTTGATAGCTACAGAACCATTGGAACGTGCCGGGGTGGTTCAGTAAGCTACAGGCTTGTTCTTTACACCAGGCTGTATACATGACTGTTCCCAAACATTTTCAGAATGAATTGCATTTCATTGCTAATACTCAAAACTGAAAGAAGTGGAGTCTGACCAGCCTCACCAGGTTGAACCTTGTTTATAGCCCCTGCCCTGAGCGTTAACTATATTTTCCTCCGGGTTTCCAGGCTTCTCTTGAGAGAGCCTGGAGGAGGGGCTCACTGACCCTGAGACAAAACCCATCGCAGCGGTGCTTTGTGCAGATAGCAATGTTGCAGACACAGCGCTGTGGTGAAATGAGGCGGCTCTGAAGAGTTCCACTGTTGGTTTCAGCTTCTCCTGCTGCTTTCAAGGATCCACAGTTTCCTTAGACTTTACAGCAAAAGAGTGCTGCAGGCAACATACTGTGTGTTTTTTAAATATAAAAGAGTCTGCCCACAGAAACATTTTCATGCACTTTATATTTTTTCTTAAAATCAATACCAGGATGTGTTATGTATTTATTGGTTTGCTTGCTCTGTGTGTGTCTTACTAAAATGAGAATGAGGTGTTTTTGTTCACTATTGTGTGCCTGCTACATAGTAAGTGCTCAATAAACACGTGTGTGTGTGTGTGTGTGTGTGTGTGTGTGTGTGGAGGGGGGCCGGAATTAGCAAATGAACATAGATAGGCATCAAATCAGCACACATTCTCAATGAGGCAGTGTCAGTTCTCGGGAGGGGAAAATCCTCTGTTGATGTAGAAAGTACGGATATACACGCAGCAAATAAACAGATACACAGCATGTCTGTGGGATTAACATTTCATGGTGGAAAATGATTAGGAAAAAGGTATCTGAAATGGCTCCTTAGGTGGGTGAGGGGGTGCAATAGTGAAAAAATGGTTGAGAAAAACATCGAAATAGAAATTGAGATGAATGTATTCTAATGATGTTCTTTACTTGTTAATCTACAGATGTATTCATACCATACACAGCATTATTGTGGAAGTAAGAACTTGATTGCAATTTTTACCGAAGTTTGGAACTTTATGTTTTCTTTAAATGTGGAGAAGTAATTTTTGTTTCAAGGACAATTTAATTATAGACCTGCTACAATTTTCAGGGAGGAGCTTTATTTTTCTAGTAAAGCCCTGGCATGAATTACACATAGCAATATATGATTTTAAAGTGCATCTGAAAAGGATGAAGGAGGGGTGTTCTCTGCCTTCCCTTTCCCATATGTATCTCTCTCATGCATTACATCCCTACTAAACACAATATTCTGAAGATCACTCACTGTTTTTTATTTCAAACTGCAATTTGAGAATTAAGAAAATATCTTGTTAATTAATTTCCTAAGCACTTCTTATCAGTACACAGGCAAATTGTCTAGCTCATTTTAAAGAAATATTTTTTTTTTTCAGCTATTAGTCACTTCATTCATTTCCAAGTGTATCTTAGGGAATGGTGGAATATGATAACTCTGGTTCTGGTAGATATCGAAGAGGCAAGAAAGTGGATTAGGCAAAAGTGATGAATAAAAAAGGAGAAGACAAGTTGTATGATTCTAATTTCATATGTGCACAGAGAAAGAATCAGCTTTCAAAATAGAAATGTAATGCAAATTAAGCAATGTCATAGAAAATAGGTGCTAGTAGCTTTCTGGAATCTATAATTTATGTAGAGTGCAGTGTCCAAACGTCTCTGTGTGTGTGTGTGTGTGTGTGTGTGTGTGTGTGTGTAGACATGAGTGTAATCAAAAGCTTAGGAAGGCTTCTCAAGTATTGATAACCCATAAACAGGTGATCTTGTGGTGGGGAATGTCATTCTTGAAATATGCCCTGGCTTATTGTAGCTTCTACTTCTCGTAACTGGGGTGGGTAGAAGAATTGCTCCTGAGAGATGCTCAGGCCGTACTCACTGGAATGTGTAAATATGTCAGGTTACAAGGCCAGGAGACATGTAGATTGTAGATGCAATTAAGCACGTTAATGGGCTGATCAGGAGGAGAATCTCATCCTAGCGTATCTTGGATTACTCTGGTCGGCCCAATGTAACAATAAGGTTCTTATCAGTGAAAGAAGGAGTTGGAAGAAAGAGTCAGAAGGAAGCTGGAGCTTAGTTATCCGGTGGTAGCACCAATAGAGCCAAGAATCCCAATAAGGCGATGAGGAGCTTTGGCCGGCCACGCTGCCCTGAGGATGGGAGGGGCCTCGAACCAAGGAATATGGGCAGCCTCTGCAAACAGGACAGGCAGGAAAACAAATTCTTCCCTAGGTCCTCCAGGAAGGAATGGAGCCCTGCCAAATCCTTGCTTCCAGCTCATCAAGAGCTGTGCTAACCTACATGGTTTTCTTAATGATTCTTTCCACATGTACATGAGACAAGAATTATGATATCCACTTTACAAACGTGGAATGTGAGACACAGAGATTGTAAGTTCCTTGTCCAAATACTCAGAGCTGGGGTCGGTGCCACACTCTAACTCAGGTCTGCCTGACTTGTGATATCTGCCCTCACTCCTCTGCATGGCAAGCTTTCTTTGATGAAGAAGCTGGGCACAGAAGACACCACTGGAAGTACTGGATACACATATGTCTTACTTTGAGACCAGCTGACAGGTTTGTTGAGTTGTTCATTAATTTGTTTTTCAATGCCAGTTTATATGGTACTTAAATAAAATAGTTGCTCAACATGTGAATCTTGAAAGAATGGAAATATAAATAAGTCAGCGAGTACATTCAGTTGCTTCTCCAAACAAAGAGATAAGATTCTATAGCCAGGGGGTTCTCAAGAACCACAGAGAACAAAATGATTGGCTCTATGAATCACCAACTTTCTGAGACTTTCTGAGTTGCTCACTCATGTATGTTATGAGATTTCTGAAATTTCCTGAGTTGTTCATTCATGCATGTTATGCTACTATATTTTAATGCTCCTAAGGGAGCTTTGGCTAAACACATATGTGTGTGTCTCTCCCAGATTTTGAATTCCCTGAGAAACTGGACTACATTTTCCTTATTCCTGGGTACCAAGTACCTAGTATGCATATTATGGGGCACCATTATAGCAGAACCTTCAGGAAGGATCCTTTGCTCTGAATAACACCAGAAAGAGCATCTAGTGGAGAGGTGTTATGTGACTCTTGGAGTCAAAGGAAGGGCTGACCAACCAGGTCACAGGACAACAGCCAGAGCAGCTTGGAGATCTCACTACAAGGGCTCTTTGGCTCTGTTGATGCTATCACTAGATGACAAAGTTTCAGTTTCCTCCTTGCCCTTCACTCAGCATTCAAATACGTAGGAGAACACGACTCATGCAGCTTGGATTACAAGCCACCTCTGGGACCATTGGCTCTACTATGTGGAAAGTGAAAGGCATAGTTTTCCAAGGAAAGTGGGGATAGCAGAAAAAAAGGCAAATACATCCTGGATAGACCAAAATTACAAATGTCCATTGGAGTATGGAAAACATGGGTCCAAATTGTACCTCTTCCACTCATTATTTGTGTTACTTTAATTTGCTTGTGATTACTTTCCCCTACTTTAAAATGAAAATTATACTAGTTTCTTCTTACAGTGTTGTTGTCAGAATTAAATGAGATAATAGAGGCAAATCTTGGAGACATTGTGGGTTCAGTTCAAGACCATCGTAATAAAGTGAATGTTGTAATAAAGTGAGTCACAACTTGTTTCCATTTCCTAGTGCATGGAAAAGTTTGTTTATACTCTATGGGAGTCCATTAAGTATACAATAGCATTATGTCTTAAAAAATCCCCAACGTGTATACCTTAGCTAAACAATATTTTATTGCTAAACAATGCTAATCAGCATCTGAGTCTTCAACAAGTCATAATCTTTTGGCTGGTGGAGGGTCTTGCCTCAGTGTGATAGCTGCTGGCTGATTGGTGTGCTGTGTGCTGAAGGTTGAGGTGGCTGTGGAAATTTCTTAAAGTAAGAAAATAATGAAGTTTGTTGCATCCATTGACCCTTTCACAAAAAATTCATCCGTGGCTTGTGATCCTGGTTGATAGTGTTTTAGGCGCATAGAATTTTCAAAATTGGAGTCAGTCCTCTCAAACGGTGTTGTTGCTTTATTACACACTTATGTAATAGAAATTCTTAGTTGTCATTTCAACAATGCCTACAGCATTTTAACCAGGAGTAGATTCTATCTCAAGAAACCCCACTCTTTGCTCATCCATACAGAGCAACATCTCATCCATTTACATTTGATCATGAGATTGCAGCAGCTTAATCCCATATTCAGGCTTTGCTTCTGATTCTAGGTCTCTTGCAGTTTCTATCTCACATCTGCAGTGACTTCCTTACTGCAGTCTTGAACTCCTCAAAGGATCCATGAGTTGGAATAACCTCTCAAAATCCTGTTAATGTTAACATTTTACCTTCTCCCATAAATCGTGAATCTTCTTAAGAACCTCTAGAATGGTGAATCCTTTCCAGAAGGTTTTCAATGTACTTTGCCCAGATCCGTTAGAGGAATCACTGTCTATGGCAGCTACAGCCTCATGAAATGTATTTCTTAAATAGGAAGACTTGAAAGCTGACATTATTCCTTGATCCATGGGCTGCAGAATGGACTTTTTCTTAGCAGATACGAAAACAACATTACTCTCCTTGTGTATCTCCATCAGAGCTCTTGGGTGACTAGGTGATTATTATGAGCAGTAATATCTTAGAAGAAATCTGTTTCTGAGCAGTATGTCTCAACAATGGGCTTAAAATATTCAGTAAATCATGCTATAAACAGAGATGCTGTCATCCAGGCTTTGTTGTTTCCTTTCTGGAGCATGGGGGGAGTAGATTTAGCATGACTTTAAAAGGTCCTAAGATTTTTGAAATGTTCAGTGAGCATTGGCTTTAACTTCAAGTCACCAGCTGTTTTAGCCCCTAACAAGAGAGTCAACCTGTCCTTTGAAGCTTTGAGGCCAGGCACCGATTTCTCCTCTCCAGCTATGACAGTCTTAGATGGCATTTTCTTCCAATATCAGGCTATTTTATCTACATTGACAATCTGTTTTTTAGTGTGGCCCCCTTTATCAGGGAACCTAGAGGGATCTGGATAACTTGCTGCACCTGCTACATCAGCATTTGCTCCTTTACCTTGCACTATATGTTGTGGAGACAGCTTCTTTTCTTAAAGCCCATGAACCTACTTCTGTTGGCTTCAAAGTTTTTTTTTCTTCTGCAGCTTCCTCACGTCTCTTAGCCTGCTTAGAATTGAAGAATGATAGAGCCTTGCTCTGGACTGGGCTTTGGGTTAGGCGAATGTGCGGCTGATGCAATCTTTTATCCAGACCACTCAAACTTTCTCGTTATCAGCAATCACGCTGGTTCACTTTCTTATCATTCATGTGCTCCCTGGCATAGGGCTTTTAATTTCCGTTAAGAACTTTTTCTTTGCATTCACAACCTGGCTAACTGTTTGGCGCAAGAGGACGAGCTTTCATTCCTCCTGGCTTTCGATATATTTTCCTCACCAAGCTTAATCATTTCTAGCTTTTGACTTAAAGTGAGAGATATACAACTCTTTCTTTCACTTGAATACTTTGAGGTCATTGTAGGGCTGTTAATTCACCTAGTTTGAATATTGTTGTGTCTCAGGGAATAGGAGGGCCTGAGGAGATGGGAAGAGGAGACAGGAACAGCCGGTGGTTGCAGCAGTCAGAAAACATATTTATTAATGAAGTTTACTGTCTTACATGGGTGTGGTTCATGGCACCCCAAAACAATTACAATAACAACATCCAAGATCACTGATCACAGATTACTGTAGTAGATATAATAATATGAAAAAGTCTGAAATACTGTGAGAATTACCAAAATGTGACACAAAAAACCAAGATGAGCACATCCCTTTGGAAAAACGGCACCAATAGACTTGACTGACGCAGGGCTGCCAGACTTTTCATTTGTAAAAATACAGCATCCATGAAGCGAAGCTCAGTAGAATGAGGTCACTGCATGCACGTGTCCTCAGCAAAGTGCCTGACACAAAGTGTGAGGGATGGCATTTTTAAAAAGAGGATAGTCATACGTTAAGACACAGGGAATTATGTCCTTGATGATGAATCGGGGGAAATGATTTCATTCTTTTCACAGTGGTGACTGGTCCTGTGGCTTTCAATTGATAGGAAGAGCCAGTTTTGCCCAGTGAGGGGGTAGAAGCAGGGTTTTCTAGTAACCCCAGGTGGCCTGGGATTTCAGAACCACACAAAGGCTGATGGTGGGCAGAAGATCAGATGGCACTGCTAACCCACAAGTTGGTAAATCTGCCCACAGATAAAATCAAGTTGACTATATTTGCTTTTCATCAGTCTCTTTTTAGTTACTAAAATTTGCTAGCTAAACACTGACCAGTTTCAACCTGTTTAATTTATGAAAATTGATAAGATCACAGACCATTATTCAGCGGCTTCAGTAGTGCAATTTTCTTTTCCCATATTCATTCAAGTTGTTTGAATACCATGTTATTCTTGTCCTCATCTTCCTTTTCATTTTTTTTTTCTATTGCTTTGTTGAAAAACCAAAGCAAAAGCTTTTAGTTAGCTTATCTTATTCTGTGGAGTTGACAGTCTCATAAGGTTAGAATTGTTTTATTACAAAAGCAAACATTTGAAACCACAGATATACAGCTAAGAATGTTTGACAGAGCAGGTGACTTCAAAGATGAATAACTAGATATACGTCTACAGTTTTCAGGTTTTATGAAATGAAGTTAAACCTTTTTTAAAGAGGCCTTTAAAATGTTTTTTTTTTTTCTTTTCCCTGACGATAGGATCAGTATTGCATATCAAAGAACTTGATTTCAAATAGGCACAAATACACATATACCACAATCACTTGTTTTCTTTCTTTCATTCTTTGTGAAGAAGCAAATATTTTGTGAGTCTTAAAAGGTCAATTCTCCGTGGTCTTGAACTGCATCAGGTTGCCCAGGTGGAAGAGGAGTCTCACTGAAGGGCTTATGCGAGGAGGCGGAGACGCTGATTTCAAGGCCTCACCTTGCCAGTCCTCTTCATTCTGTTGATGCTTTTGTACCGAGGCAACAAATAGAGAACATTCTAGAAGTCTGACTTCTTAATTAGAGGAATACCAGAGTGGATACTTACTACAAAAGAAAAAAAGCTATATTATTATTTTTTTTTTGATAAAATGCAAAGACTGACATTTGATCAGCTGCAAGGATGCAGCTAATTAGCTCCACCATATAAACAAACACGTGAATAACAGAGGGAGTGGGAAGAGAAGATCCTTAGTGATCGCTGCACAGCTGATGGTTCTCTTACAATTTTTAGAAACAGTGTGATACGAGACATATAACACATACAGCAAGGATGGTACTTCTCCTGTAGATAATCCTCAGCTCACAAAGCTTCTTCGTCTAACTTGAGACAAATGTAAAGAGGTCTTTGTCCAGTGGCACAGTTAACTTTTCCTCTGACAACTTTGAGCAACAGAAGCAACAGGAATGTGGCAACAGAAAACCTACAGGTGAGACATGAAAGCAGAGTTAAGACATACTTAGATGTGGCCAGGGTCTGTTCTGCTTCAGTAAACAAAACAGTAGAGTTATAGGAATACCAGTAGAGTTACGGGTATTTTGTAGTATTTGCATCTTTCACTATAAAAAAGTCATTCAGACTCAGTGCAGATTTCCACCTCTTGCTGCAATGCCTGAGGTTAGCAGTCACTCTTCCCCGGAGTCTGAACAAAGCTGGCACCTTGGTATACACTGCGTATTTCTTACCAAAGTATTTTAAAAGTACTAAGGAATGTTTAATTGCAAGTAAAGGGGAAAAGCCACATTGGGAACATCTTTTTCCAAGAAAATGTCAAAAGCTAATTCGCTTAATTAAAAGTCTGAATTACAGCACCTAATTTTTTTAATTGAATGAGAATATTACAATAATTGAAGACAAACAATGTTTCTAAGCAATTTAGGATTAACATTAAACTTAGAAACTCAATATTCTACAGTGGAATTGATCTTTATTTCTGCATTTAAAAAATCTATGTTCTATATTTTTTGATGGGGTTTTCAATCTAATAAATTAAATTCTGTAGATTATGTATGTAGAAAAAGCCTGAGCTTCTCCATACTAGCTGTTGATAACTATGCCTTGTCATCCTAAAAGCAATCCTTTACGGTGTTTTGTAGTGCATGTGGAGAAACTGAAGTTGTAATTTAGGAGAGGAAACTTTAAGGTGATACAGGCATTCCAATAGTGGCCTACATTCTCTGCTGTCTAAAATTCTTTCTGGGAAGTCATTGAGTAGAATGGCAGGGATTTAAAAGGGTTTGTATTACGGGACTGAAACTGACGAATAGAATTAGCAGGATGTAGAGAGGTGTTCTGGCCTTCATGCTGCTGCTCGTTGGAGGAAGGTGGTGAAGGGGAAAGAGTTCTCTGCCAGCACAGGGGAGGGGGTATCCACCAGCAGCTCGTTTAGTTGATATTTGCAACCTGAAGTAGTAAGTGCCATCCATCCAAGTGGTGAATGGGACTTGAATGTATGGCTATCTCACATCCTAGCCATTGAGACATTGTGTAAATGGATCTCATTCACAGCTTTAAGGAAAGAAGCCTTTCAAAGCGCCCAGTGTGTGCTTTTGAGGTGGTGATGGGTACTACGTGGGAAAGAACTCACCAGCCATCCTGTCTTCTTGCAGTCACATTTGTTCCCCCATATGTGAGTGGTAAAAACAGTCCTCAGCTTGTTTCATAGGTTTGCTGGGTAGATGTACATACTCACGAAAGTAAAATGTTGAGTCAATAAAAGGCACATGCACTCAGTCCCTGAATGTGCAGAGACAGCTCAGTTTCTCCTGTCGGGCCTGGAGAGAGGAACTCTGAACCGCAGTCTCTCAGTGGGTTTTGGCTGTGACGACAACCTCATTAACAGTGGCAAGCCACTCCTGTTAGGCTTAACTTCCATACTTGGTGGAGAGGTATGCTAAGAAGAGTTCCATACAAAGCCTCCTAACCAGGGGAGTACAAAGCAGCAGGGAGGAAGGAGTTGGTTTCTCAGGGGGCTTTTAGGGGTAATCTTGTTAAGCAACGTAGGAAGATTATTTAAATACCTCTTAAGCAGCAGTTCCTCCCTCTTGATATTTTCAAGGCCGGTAATCTGGTCTTTGTTTTATTTTGGGGCTGCCAGTCGGACTAGTGATAGGGTTGGCATGCAGCTGGTATTGGCAACATGCTCACTGTCATCAGATGCCAGCTTAAATGGATGCTGCACAGAAAAGCCAGCATCCTGTGTTTCCAGTGCCAGCCCTGATTTGTATGAAACCAGCAGGTAATTTTATTTGTTTGGAGCAGTGATTTTTTTCCCCCTTTTATGATTCACAATTAATTTTCTGGCTGGAAAATAATCTCTGGAAATACTGTGTCCCTTATATATCAGTGCGTAAAATAGGCACAGAAGGAGAAAATCAGTGAAAAATGTATTTCATTGACATTATTTTTGTGAGTGTGAGATACCATCTATGTAGGTTTGGCTGATTTTGCTTAGGTGAAAACTGAGCCTAAAAGGCCTAAAGGCAAAGGTTAGTGTTTTTCTTACTGTGTCAGTGAAATAAGGAAAGCTCCTTGAATATTCAGCTATGATCTGAAAGGTTTTCTACAATGCATTCCAATTTGGCCCTCACCATGTCCATCAATGAACAGATGCTTGCGTACTAAATAGAGAATAGTAATTTATTTTTCAGATAGGAATGAGAATCGAAGGCATAGATTTGTCTTTAAACAGGTTGACATGACTCACTACGGTTTGGTGTATGACTGCTTCCTCTTAAGTAGCTAGTTAGCTGAAAAACCTTGTATTATTCATCATCTTTTTTTCCCTCTTCCAGAAAAACCTGTAAAACATGCTGACTATATAAAGCCATTCTCAAAATACACGGTCATTTTCTTGGAAGAAGTAATGGTATTGGGTTGTTGATTGTGGAATGTGGATTGTAGTAGTTATGCTAACATTTCATCTAATCCCTTCAAAATTAAATAAATTAAATGCTAATAAAACTCTTTTACTGAGGTGTCTACTAACCCCGCGAAGGTCTCAGAGGGATACCACAGCTGCATTTAGGGTTCCAATAAAGTGTAAGATTATTTTCTCAAGTTTCAAGCTTAAATAAGCTGAAGATTTTGTTGATTCTGGGTTGAGGTGGGGGGTGGTTGTGCAAGGATTAATGGAGTCATTTTGAAAACCGTTGCTAATCAGGCTAAAATGAATCACACATTTACAGGGACGTTGGCCTTTTTTATATTTGTGTGCATAGCAGACACAGCACACTCAGTATCTCCTGTGAACTTATTTAAGTCAGTAGTAATTCCTTGTTAAATATCCAAATCTTTGGGGAATCAAGTTGTAATCCCGAATAAACTAATTTTGGAAGGTCACATGTATCTGACTATTATGAACTCTCGTGAAGTGGGTAGCAAGGTGATTAGAATTTCTACTTGACAACAGCTTCCTATAGACTAACGGCTCCCCGCTGGCAAAGCTCATTTTAAATAAAAGCATCTGAGTTATTTTCTGAAGATCTGAAGGCATTTTTTTTCTTTGAAATATTTGAAGCAAAATTGGTTTGAAGAGAACACAAGAGTGGCTGCTAAATTAAAAAAAGAATATTAGAAAATATTTCTGTGTTTATGAATGTATTACTTTTTATTATATTTTTCAAGGCATGATAAAATCATTTTAATGTTGTTACATGTAAAAATGCAATCCAGTAATCAAATCCGTTGGGTAGAAATGGCTCCTTTAGATAGGTGCTTAAGAGTGTATTCAAAGACAATAATTTCTCGAAAATTCTATCTCTGTGGCCAAAAATGGATGAAAATGTTCAGAAAATAAAATCCTTTGCTTGCCAATAGCCATAATCACTTAAAATCATATGATATCCTGGCTAATCACAGCAAATGTGAAATGTATTTAGTTTCACAAGCAGGATCTGCACTTTAACCACAATGTGTGATTTGGTAAGGAAGTCAGGGCTACGTGGGTGGGGTAATTGCACCCGCCCAGCTCTGCTCCACCCTGACTGAGGCTGTGTCCTTACAGAGAGCATGTGTCACAAACTAGCCTATGTCTTCATTATGGCAGCTCTTACTCTGGTAAACAGTAAAACATGGTATCTTGGTCAATGGTTCTGTATATCTGACGCACAATTTTGGTTAACATCTGAGGTAGTTGGATTGTGTACAATTCTTAGGCTCTGGGTAGTTTTACACTAAAGTGATGTGACTGTGGCTGAAACTGCTATTCAGCATTCTGGGTTACGAGGCAAGAAGGGGCTGGCTGATATCCTCAATCCTATTTAAGCAGGATAAGAGCAATACAAATAAACTGTAGACTGGTTTCATCTGTTGGCTGCCTAGAAATGATTATTATGCCTTATGTTTTCAGTTGGAGATTCGCAAATAAACCTCACACATTTGTTTAAACCTTTGGGGTGAGGCAGAGTGGAATTTTGCTCAAGATAAAATTTGTGCTTTGGTTTGTAGATAGGAAAATATTTTATAAATTTGGGAGCTCCAGTGTTAGGTACATATATTTAGGTTTGTGATATTTTCCTGTTGGACTAATCCTTTCATCAGTATATAATGTCTCTCTTTGTCTTTTTTTAACCGCTGTTGTTTTAAAATCTGTTTTGTCTGATATAAGAATAGCTAGTCCTGCTTGCTTTTGGGGTTTCTATTTGCATGGAATATCTTTTTCTACCCACGGGATGGGAAACATAAAGTCTCCCCCTTACCCTCTCTTCTCCGTATTTGCTGTTAATAGTTATGCATTGTCATCCTAAAAGCAATCCTTTACTGTGTTCTGTAGAACATGTTGAGAAACTGAAGTTGTTATTTAGGAGAGGGAACTTTGAGGTGATACAGTTATTCCCGTAACAGCCTAGATTCTCTGCTGTCTAAAATTCTTTCTGGGAAGTCATTGAGTACAATGGTAGGCATTTAAAAGGGTATGTATGATGGGCCTAACACTGATGAATAGAATTAGCAAGATGTGGAGAGGTGTTCTAGCCTTCATGCTGCTTTTATAGACATTCAGGAATTTGATGAGAAAGTTAAATGATTTTCTGGCCATTGAAGAGACATGGCACCATGGAGCAAAACCTACCCTAAAGCCCTGGTGGAAGATGCTTCACTATTTCGGAATGCAGCATGACAACCTTGCTATTTTTTAAAACATGAGTTGTGGGCACAAGCACTCTGGAGATTCTTAAAATACAACTACACGGAAAAAAGTGTTCATAATGGCACAGCTCCATCTTCCTTAACTGCCTTGCTATTGTGAATTCAAATTTTCTATTGGGCATCAGGTCCTCGGCAGTGTTGTTAATGTCAACATTCTATTTCCATGTGTCCAACCAGCAGGCACTTTCAATTTTTAAATTATTATTTTTGAGGTTATTCACACATGTTTGTTCAACATTTAAATTGGAAAATGTTTTAGTCATTCCTTGTCACTTGTATGTTTTCAAGACTGAGGTAATCCTGTATCTTTAACCATCTGGAAACACTGACTTGGAATAAGACATAAAATAAATATAGGACTCTGCAATGCAAATTTGACAATGATCGAATGTTGACCCCGTTTCCTATTTTTATTTATATTTGAGAAGAAATGATTACAGAATTACTCTCTAGAGTTACCACAAATGTGACCCTGTTGCCTGAGTTTTCCTTATGGGTTACATGTGACACCGAAACTTTGGAGAATAACTTTGGTCATGCTTTTCAGGGCACATTTCTGTTGGGTGCTGCAACTTCATGTGGAGTGGGAGCTGTGCACAGTCTAATTCTTATTCCCAACCTTCGGATGGGTTTAATCTTGACTACTTGTGTAGTCATAGGGTCATAAAAATCTTAGCTTTCAAAGGGTCTTTGAAGGTAATTTTAGATCAATCCCTTCCCTTAGCAGTCCTTTGCACAATTCTAATAAATATTGTGCATCAGCTGAGGTTGAAGCATAGCAAGGCTGAAGGCGGTCCCATGCTTCAGAGAAGCAGTGGGTGAATGTTAGCAGAACACCATGATTAAGTAAAAGATATCAAATTACAAGTGGTTGAGTCAACACAGTAACAGAGATGGCGAATGGGAGCTCAGGTTAAGAGCCAGCAGCAGCCTCGGTTTCAGGAGGAGGGACCAGCAGGTGGAATAAGATTGATTTGCCTTCCCTCCAGCATCTTTGGTCCTGGATGGCTTTGAAAGAGTGAGATGAATGTCCTCCTGGTCATACATGGAATATTTAAAAAATGATGTCTTGTAACTGATACGAAATGCTACATCTTACTTTCATTTTAGGTAAATGTACTACCTTAAATATAGATATTTTGATTATTAAAAAAATACAATGGCAGTAATATCTTGTAATGGTACTCATTTTGATTCACATATTATTTTGTCAAATTACTACAGGTTAATGAGAAAGTCCTGTTTCTTCAGAAAGTAGCAACTTACCAAATAATGTTACATCCACACATGTGGTTTATTTATAAGGGTGTGTTCACATTTACAATAAAATTAAGAAAGATTGATGTTTTAAAATTACATCTTTTCTCTTTGATCAGAAAATGTTTGCTATCTGAGACTGTTCTGAAAGATTTTGAGATCTGGAAGAAAAAAGGGCAGCCCAAGTAGCTGAGAATAAAGTAATCCTGACATTTTAAATAGAAACTTCACGTGGATGTGGAGAAAATTGTTGTGTTTAACCATTCAACATGTGTTGGACTACTACTGTGTTTTGATTGTAAGAAACAAGTGAAAGATTTGCCAGTAGGACAACAGTCAACAAACATTAATGGAAAGTTGCAAGGAATGGAAAGATTAATAAATTAGGCAATGGAAGAGGTGACATGACAACAGAGAACTGGCAGTGTTTTGTTATTTCTGTTTAGCTAGCTTTGGATAATTTTCCCCTGTGATAGTAAAACTACAATTGCACTGGATCGCACAGATAGCTGGTGTGGCTACAAATTGCCTGATAGTGATTGTCAACTATTGAGCATTAGACAGTCTTTCCAGCCATACCCTCGTTCACAGATTGTGATTTCCACCAAATCTTTTATCTCTGAAAATGCAAGCTAATGTGGTTGCGGTAGATGTTCTTTAATCTATATGTAGCTAGTGCACATTTGAGAGTCATGAATTGCTTTTTTTTTTTGAAAGTCTTGCTTTGTCACCCAGGCTGGAGTACAATGGTGTGTGATCTCTGCTCACTGCAACCTCCACCTCCAGGGTTTATGTGATTCTCCTGCCTCAGCCTCCATAGCAACTGGGATTACAGGCACACCCCACCATGCAGGGCTAATTTTTATATTTTTATTAGAGATGGGGTTTCACCATGTTGGCCAGGTTGCTCTTGAACTTGTGACCTCAGGTGATCCACTCATCTCGGCCTCCCAAAGTGCTGGAATTATAGATGTGAGTCACCGCAGCTGGCCTATGAATTGCTTTTGTAAGGACACTTTGTTCAGGGGAAAGGCTGTCCTTGCTCTCCGAGGTGCCCAAGCTCTTAGGCTTGCAAGTGTCCAATTGTCAGATGGTCAGCCCAATTACTCACCCAGGAAGCGAGTGAGGACAGAGGAGTTGCTGGGGAGTCCCTGTGGGCTGATCATGCTACTACAAATGGCGCTGCCCCTGTGTCTCTGGGCAGTTGGGCCCCCAGATAGAAACAGGAGGACAACTGGCTCTGTAGTTCTGTTTCCACTGGACCTTTCTGAGGAACTGCTTCAGCTCAGCTTCAAGCCTCCTCTCTGATGGCATGCTTGCTCTTTTTTTTCCTGTTTCTCCATTTCACTGTTGTTTAGACCTAGCCATGGAGAAGCAGGCTTAAAAATGGTTTTGTTGTTTTTTTGAGATGGAATCTCTGTTGCTCAGGCTGGAGTGCAGTGGTGCCATCTTTGCTCATGGTAGCCTCTGCCTCTCAGGCCCAAGGGAATCTTGTGCCTCTGCCTCCCGAGTAGCTGGGATTATAGGCACTCACCACCACACCTGGCTAATTTTTGTACTTTTAGTAGATATGGAGTTTTGCCATGATGGCCAGGCTGGACTCGAACTCCTGACCTGAAGTGATCTGCCCACCTCAGCCTCCCAAAGTACTGGAATTACAGGTGTGAGCCACCGTGCACTGCCCAAGAAACAGGCTCTTGAAGTACATCTCTGAGTCCTTCTGCCTGGAGCAGCTTTCAGATTCAATGTTTCCCAGAGGATGACCAAGGCTGTTGGTGAGACATGGTGATGTGAGGGAGCAGATACACCTAGAGCACTGTTTGTGGAGTCAGGAGGGAGAACGAGCAGTGAAGCTGGTGACAGATGATCCCTTCACATGTCCATTAATAGAAAATAATTCTTTTTCTTTCTTGTCTTACAAACCCATCCTCACATATTCAAATGACTGCCATTTTTATATCAAGATGACAGTATTTCTACTAATGTGTGGAAATGTGTCTGAAAAAACTGAAGTGTGTCTAGCATTTCTTCTGACAGTGTACATTTTCAGATGGTGTGTTAGGCTGTGCCTGTAACCGCTGTTCCATCGCACTCTGTGGTGTCAATGCTTCCTTTCTTAGCCTCTTTTGAATGCTACGTTAACTCAGTCAAACACAGAATCAGTAAACACAATACAACTGACACAAGTTGAACGCTTACTCTATGTCAGGCACCGCTGGAACTCCTCTTCATGTATGAATCATCACAGTGGACTTGTGTTGTCACCACTTCAGAAAGAACCAGCTGAGGCACTGGTAGGAAATGATTCTTGATTCAGGCCACACAGTTTTTAGGTGCAGGGTTGGGATTTGAACCCCAGAAGATTGGCTGTAAAGTTGACAGCCCTTACCAAATACTATGTTCCCCCTCAGTTTGTCAGCAGACATCCCAATGGCCAGCCATAATGAATATTACTCACCTAGGGTGAGAGCAACGCTCTGCTCGGCACCTCTCTTTTCTTGAAAACGGTCTTCCTTTTTTTTTAAGAACTGCCTTCTCCATCCCACTAAACCTGAATGGTTGCTAATAAACTAATAGTACGACATTAAAGCCCCTACCTTCACTTGCCACGCTTCCACTATGATTGGGAGCCCACCATAGTTGGATCAAGTGGAATGCTTCCCTGGAAACTGTGGAGGAGTGGGAGTGAGAATCCATTCTTTCTCCACCAGGCTCAAGTGGGAACAGGCACAACGTCAACAGTATCAGTGCCACGTCTTCTGCCATGTGGACCAGGGGAGTGAGATAGGGCAGCATGACAAGAGAAAAAAGCAACAACACCGCAAAGGTGGAGGAAGGCAGAGCTGGCTCCTGCAGCCCAGACTCCTATCCCAGTGGCTCTGAAGGTCTCAGTGTGCCTTTCTCCTGGATTTCTGAGAGATGTTTTTGTATCCTTTCACAAATAGTCCGTTTGAATGACATAGGGTGAAGCAATTTGTTGCTTTCAATCAAAAGAATTCTAGTGAATGGAAAAACATGAAATAATCGCATTGTATTTATTCATTTATTGAACACATATTTAAAGAGTGTCTATTCTTTGGTGCCAGGCATTGGTGTTGAGGATACTGCAGGAACAAGACTGGCAAGGTCCCTGCTCTGATGAATTTCACATCTGAAGAGAGCCCAAACAAAGAAAGAAGTAAGTAAAAGGAGAATGTTTCAGAGGGATAATAAACTAGCAAGAGTGAGATGCTGAAGTGTGATTGGATAAAGCAAAAGTCTGTGTGGTCTTGGGGTGGTTTTTTTAGAGGAGAGGTTATTGAGGTTGAAGTCTTCATGATCAGAAGTCGTCACAAGTTCTGGCTTCTGGAATGTCCCACATTAAAACAACAGTGAGGGCAAAGGATCTGAGAGGAATTTGTTTGCCATGATCAAAATGGAAATTGGATACGGAGTTGCAGAGATTGACTGAGGTCAGCAAAGAAAGGGAGGCTGAGAAAACCAGATTTTGCCCAGAGAGAAAGACAGGCTAAATTAAAACAAAACAAAACAAGCAAAAAAATAAAAAAAATTGGAAGCTTTCTCAATTTATGTGATTGGAGAAGGAAGAGAAAATGGTAAGTGTATGTGAACCCCTAAAGACTATTTTTTTTCTGAATGACAAAGAAAAATGAAGGTCAGTAGGGTTACATGGCTGTGAGGATACCAAGCAGGGTGTGCTTTGGGTCAACCAGGACATTATATTAGTTCTTTTCTATGAAGAGAGAATTAGACTTTAAAGAGCTGCCACCACCTTGAAACCATGTTATTTTGTAAACATTTGAATGTAGATGGTCAAATTACAATGGTATTTATTTATGGGGTATGAAGCGATGTGATGTGTGCATACAAAGTGGAATGATCAAATCAAGCTAATTAACACCCTCATCACCTCAAATGTTTATCATGTCTTAGGCCAAGAACATTTGAAATGTATTCTCTTGGCAATTTTGAAATATACGATATGATACCATTAACTATAATCCCCAGGCTGTGCAAAAGATCTCAGAAAATTTATTCTCAAGTCTGCTGAAATTCTGTATGTACTGTTTGTTCAGCATCTCCTCATTCCTCCCATTCCCCATGACAGATAACCATTCTCCTCTGCTTCCATGAGCTTGATGCCTTTAGATTCCACATAAAAGTGAGAACATGTGGGATTTATCTTTTTGTGCCTGACTTAGCTCACACAGCATACTGTCCTCCAGGATCATGCATTTTGTTGCAGGTGACAGAATTTTCTTCCATTTAAGGACTTCATTGTATTTCATTGTGTCGATATTCCACATTTTCTTTATCCATTGATCCAATGATGAACACTTAGGTTGATTCTTTAACTTGGCTATTGCAAACAGTGCTGCAATGAACACAAGAATGCTGATATCTCTTCAACATGCTGGTTTCAAATCCTTTGGATATACACTCAGAAGTGAGATTGCTAGACCATGTCATAATTCCATTTTTAGCTTTATTGTGGAAAAAAAACTCCATACAGTTTTATACTGTGGCTGTTGTATTTTTTAACTGAGCTCAAGGTGCCTTCTCTAGCCTAATCTTCTTCACTCTGCCTTCCTCGTCAGTACCTATGGAGGATGATGTAGAGAGATGACTCTCAGCTCTATCACATCAAAATCTTGTGGATAGCGTGTTAAAACACAGACTCCCAGGCCCCATCTCGAGAAGTTTTTACCTAGTGGGTTTGGGGCTGAGAATGTGCATCCCTAACAAGTTCCCATGGGCTGTGGCTGCTGGGTTGGCCACACTTCAAGACCACTGATGCGGAGAGGGCTTGCTGGTGCTCCTGTCAGCATCACTTGGAGTCTGGTCTGGATAGAAGAATGCCTACTGATGTAGCACTTGCTAGTAACTACACTATTCTAAAGTAAACTCCTGATAGATTTAGTAATGCCAATCAATGTTATATTCAAGAGCAGCTTGAAAAGAAAGTGAATTATGAGGCATCCGCAAAAGCTCCAGTGTCTTTAGTGAGTAGGTGTTGATGGGAGATGGTGGTGGTCACAATTCCTCTTAGATTGCTCTTTGGGAAAAATGAGTTTGCATTTTCAGAAGCATCAATTTTCACAATTCAAAGCCTTGGCTTCACTAAATCACAGTTATGTTTTCATTTTGAGGTCTTGGATTTACATATATTATGATCCTCACCAAACTACTAAATTTATAACACATTTTTCTTCTTTCACCACAATGGCAGTCTTTTAATCACTTTGTTTTTGTAAGAAGCTGTGTAAAGTATTCTGCATGAATAATTTTGATTATGTAGTCTCCACTGCAAATTTTTTGTGCTAAGTAAAATGATTTTTACTTTAAGGACTCAAAAAAAAAAAATACTTGGGAAGCATACAAAATAGTGTCTCACCACAATAGCACATCGTTTTAAATGTGCAATTAATTCATAGGTGACACAAACGCTATTCAGATTGCATATTTTCTATTCTAAGAGATTTATAGTTAATATGAGTAACTGACATATGCCGTAAAGGAAATAGCAAGTTTTCTTTATGTTTGATAATAGATCCCTCTTATGCAAAAGAATCATTAAAAAAATAAGGAAGAAAAAGGGGCCCAAATGATACCTATGTTATACCCCTATGCTGAAGGAGGGACCAGGACTATTTTCTAGTATATTTTATGGTTTTATCAGAAAAGATAAGAGTAAGTGCATAATTTACTAAAAGGTTATATTTATCTGCTTATCTAATTGTTTTACTAAATATTCTACTAGATTCTTACACTTAGTATTTCATGCAGAGGTTCTGGCTTTGCCATCTCCTATGCATGGTTGAAGTTAGATACACACACCATGGCAAATTCTGAGTCTTGATGCCTTGAAATCCTGGAAAAGTCTTCCATCCCAAGTGAAGGGTTCTGCAACGTGTTCACTGAAAGAAACAAGCAAGTTACAAAGGAAAATATAAATCATATGAAGGGGACATCTCTCCCAGCTACCCCATGCTCATGTGTGAGGCCATCTTTTTATTCTCATTCCTCCACTGTTGCCACAGATTGAAGCTGCACACTCAGGGTATGAACCTGGGGATTGCATTTCTGCTCTATGGTTGCAGCAGAAATTGTTCTGGGTCTTCGCTTTACAAGTACTGATGGGATGGATTTAATCCTACTGTCCCACCTGGTCCATGGCTAATGTCTTTGTGCACCTATGGCCCTAGGCCTTTTGGCAATTGGAGGGCCAGCCTTCCTTCTGGGGTTCATTTTTCACGATGTGAACAAATCAGTGAACTTTGTGCTTTGTTTCCTAATTGGTTGATTAAGATGATCTAGGCCATTTTCTCAGTTATTATCACATCCTTAGGCAGCTTTCCTTATGGTATAGAGAACATGTTAACAACCAGGTACATTTCCTATTTTTGCATTGGACAAGAACAGTCTCTTTTTTTTTTTTTTTCACGTATGTGTCTCAGATTCCTACTGCTTAAAGGAGTTGCCAAATTCTCCTTTGGCCAGAACTAATCCTTTCTTATGTTCCACCTACATTTAGGTATCTCCTGTTTTATGTTCACATTGGGTGAAGAATTAAATTTTGATTTGCAAGTTATAATGGTGAGAAATCTATGTGTAAAACTCGATTTTTAGCAAAACTTGCAATTGCTTTTTTTCATTTTCTTTCTCAGCACTGTTAAAGTTTCCTTTTCTCTTACTCTTGGACAGTTGTTCTTTCCCTTATCTTAGTTAAAAAATAGGTAGACAGAAAGAAAGGCAACAAAGAAAAGCAAATTGACTGAGTGTCTTATTACTTGGGCCATTTAAAGATCTTGTGCTAAATTTCCCTTGAAAACCTTATCCTGATTGAATTCTAATTTCAGTTACTATCTCATACCTAAAATTCCACAATGATAGCATATTGATTTTGCTCCTTTGTTTTATTTCTACATAAACTTATCTGACACAGGGAATAACATTAGTAACTCTCCAATCAATAGAGCTTTTCTTTGGTGTATATTTCTTATGAAGGAATTAGGACAAATAAAAATTCCTTTTTAACAGGTTTAAAATCCCTCGTGATAAGCTAAGTGTTGCCTAGATGGGAAATGTTGAGGTTTGTCTGTTTTTTGGTTTATACATTAAAAATCCTTTCTTCATTTGGTGTGAGGCTTTGAATGGACATAAAGAAATCTTAGTTTGCAACTTATGTTTTCATATTATAAATCTCCTGGCAAGAAAGAAACAGATTTGAGTTCATTTATTTCACATTTTGGTTCTATGACAAGCATTTAGTTAAAAGATATTTCTCTTCTGAATATTAAAGATTGCTTTGACTCTTTTATATTATTGATCAAAAGCACATGGAAAAAACAGGAGTAAATATCCCTGAAATGGCACACCGTAGGTTATAGATTATTTTATTATCTTCTTGATAGTGAAGGAAGTACACTTTTAAAACTTTATTGTAGTGTATTCTTACTATTTTGAGGCAGGGTCTCTCTCTGTCACTCAGGCTGAAGTGCAGTGGTGCAATCACGGCTCACTGCAGCCTTGAGCTCCCAGGGCTCAAATGATCTTCCCACTTCAGCCTCTGGAGTAGCTGGGACTGCAAGCATGCACCACCATGCCCAGCTAACTTTTCTATTTTTTGTACAGGCTGGGTTTCACTATGTTGCCCAGGCTGATCTCAAATGCTCAGGCTCAAGTGATCCTCTCTCCTCAGCCTCCAAGTGCTGGGATTACAGGTTCTAGCTTTAAATTTTTGTGACTTTGGAATCCTTCACTATGGCAAGTTTTACTTATATTTGTCTGCAGCTAATTATAATTTCAAAAGAACCTTGTTTTTTTAATATTAAATGCACAGTAGAATAATGAAGATGAAAAGGGAAGTACTTCAGCTTTTCACTTAGTTTAATAATATAATTTATATGCTTGAAAAAGACCAGTAGGTATCTTCCACTAAATAATTCTCATTAATTGTGTCTACCTGTCCAAAAGTAAATAAAGAAAGGGAATACTTTTTCCCCCTCAGTGAATACATTTCATGACATTTGTCTTGAGACAGAAGACTTTTTTTCCCCACAACATCTTTTTCATGTACTGTGGGTTACAGCAGAGCTCAAGCCATGGAATGGAGCACCTTGGATGGGTCACTGCCTTGGCCAAGGTGCTGATATGCTTCCAGATCATGCTTAGGGATTAATTTTAAAAGTTATGATTGCTTTTATTCCTAGATTTTAATCAAATATGCTATCTCTTGGAGTGCATCCTAAAAAACAAGCAACATATAAAGTAGAAAAGAGCAATGCAATGCACACACCCAGTTTTCTAGAATTGTTTCTCACTGGAAGGAAAACCTAATTCGAAGTACAGAAGTATTTGATAAACTTTTATATCCTAGCCCCAGCCTTCCCAAATAAACTAATCAGATAAAACTTGTGTTTGACTGCTTATTGTCCCTTTGAAGAAACTGAACTTTAAAAGAGCCAAATTCTGTAAAGGCCATATCACGGCATTAAATACAATTGGGGCCGTACTTTGTGGAATGCACTGTGCACAACGGAAGGTAGAATAACACTTCTCCACATTGCAGTGCAGTTAGAACATGTTATTCCAGACAAATCATCTCATTTTACTCGGCACCTTCTTAGAAGTTTTAATATGTTTCTGAAGTTTATTAAACCAAATGAATTGCTATAGAATGTCAGGCTCATAGATTGTGGACAGGTAGTGAGTCTCAAGGTATGTGCTTTTCTTTCTCCTGTGGACGTGTCATGTCTGAATAATGAACTGTCCGTCATAGGGGGAGTGATCAAATACCTTTCCTTTCCACCAAGTGTAATTTCTGTAAGACATTACAGAAATTGAATATTCAATTGATGAAGCCTACAGCTAGGAATTTATGCTTTCCCCACTCTCCCCCTACTATGCTAATTCCTAGATATGTATTAATTGCACATGGTACCAACAGTGGTGAAAACAAATGCATCAGCAAAGTGAGCTGATGGAGTCCTATGGGTGATTATTTTTCTTCTTTTTAAGAAGCTTCTTGGGTTCTGAGACAAATATATATTTTTGTCCAGATTAATTCTCGGCCTTACTTTGTGATTTTTCTAATATTTGTGTATTATTTTGTTTAATGGTAGACTTTTGACTGGCTCTTAATTGGTAACTACAGTGCTTTAGGACAAATTGGAGCAGTATTTAGTTTCTAAGAGTCTTTATGATTTTTAATGGGCTAGACTGGTGAAGAGTCATAAGACTTAGTAAAACATTTGGCAGGAAAAATTAGAATTACTCAGGGAGATTAGTGACCATTGCAATTTTTCCTTGGATTGTCCCACATGGTGCCTCCAGACTTAATGAAAACCAAGTGAAAACTTCAAAGTCTAGAATTACTGTTGGTGCCTTTTTCATGTGGTCAAAGAATTCTAACTCAGATTTAAGGCTCTACTTCTTACTTTGATCAATTAGTTTGTTCATTCATTCACTGAATAAACACTCCTATGAGGTTCCAGGCAAGAGGATGCAATGGAACATAAAATCCATAATTGTCCTCTGGCATTTCACAGCTACAAGGAGTGACAGGTGTGTAGACCCATGGCCACGCCACAGTATAACAAGTGAAGACAAAACATGGTGGTGAGTCAAACAGATATGGTCAGTTTTTCTTGGGAAGTAGAGATGTCTTCACAGAGTGGGAGGTTTCTGAAGGCTCAATAGGAATTTCCTGTGTTGACTGAGCATGAAAGAACATTCCCAATTGAGAAAAGTGTTTGAAAATGCATAAAAGCAGAAAACAGCCTGACGTGCTCACTGACGATGAAGGGATTGATGTGGCTGAAGTATGCCCCACTGGGGTCAGGGGCCATGTGAGGTGGACAGTGGAGATGGACCCAGAAGAAGAAGAGAGGCTGGGTTGTTACAGCACTGAACACCAGATTAAACTGATGGGAGTTTCAGAGCCTCTGCAGGACATGAAAACATATTGTGACACAGTAATCTTATGTTTTTGAAAGATCACTGGAGCAGAAGAGGAGAGTGAGTGAGAGGGGCTCAGGCCAGAGGCAGGGAGGTGAGCTAGAAAGAAAATGAAAGGACCCAAGAGGAAGATGGGGATGCAACACAGCCACCTTTACAACTTGCTGCTCTGGCAGCACAGAATACTTACTCTTGAAGTGGAAGGTGGAATGAACCACAGCTCATGGAAGGTGGCGGGCCTGAAATGTTTGAGGGCTTTCGGAGGGCAGAAAAGCAACTCTTTCTCCTATCTGGAGTTGACATCTTTGAGCGAAACAGAGTCGAAAAGTGTGTGTTGACTTATTAGCACCATTTGCATTGGCCTGTCCGGCTTAGCCATGTCACTCATCAAGTTTCTCATAGGAGACCAGAGGGATTCTTAGAAAAAGAACATTGGCCTGGAGTGAAGGATGAGAAATCATTAAAACAGCATGATACTAGTAAGATTAATTAGGTTGGGGAATGTGTACACTGTAAGCCAGTATACAAATGCTACATGCTACTATTGTTTTTCGTATGTTAATAGGATCCAGATATTAGCCCCAGTCACTGTAAGGTACAGATGTGTTGTTCTTTTCCACAGCTATAGACTTTAAACCTGAACAAAATAATAATCTCATAAATGCATCATTCCCGAGCATGTGTCTTGTCAAGAATATGGCATAAGCATTACCTCCATGTACAAAGAACAGCACACAAGGGGTTCGATCAACTTTCCTGGAGTCTCTACCTATCTTGGATAGAGAGTTATATCTGGGAATCTAATGATAAACGAAATTCAGTCCCTGTTTTTTCTCATCCTTGCTCTAGAGGAGGAAACAGCAGGTTAGAGGGCAAATTCAAATACAGAGAAGACAAGGGAAGACCATGGTATGTGCTGGCTACTGGGAACTTGGGGAGCAAATGGTCAGGCTTGAGGATCCGGAGGGAAGCCATAGCTAAGGTGAAGCCTGAAAAGAAGCAGGCATTGGTACAGGAACAGGAGCTTCCTGCTTGGAACAGAGGAAGCAGCATGTCTGGACAGAGAAACAAGTCACAGGAGAGGTGGTAGAGTCTTGTGTGAGGGATAAAGGCAAGAGACGCTGGTGGGTAGGATAGAGAGATTTAGGTAGGAGCAGTGGTGTGGCTTGGTGATGGATGGAATGCAGCAGACGGGAACAAGGGAGGGACCAAGAGTGTCCAAATATATGCTTTTGTTTTTGTTTGTTTTATAAAATGGATTATTCCGCATATCATATTCTAAAACTTACCACTATTTCCTGAACAATCATACAATAATTTTCTTCCAAGTATTGATAAACCTATCTCAGTCTCTGAAGGCCTGAAGAACATGATTCCAGAAGTGGTCACCATCATTTGAACAACTGAATCCTGCTGCTGAGCTTCAGGTTGGTTCTGGTTTGGGATCATTACCAAGAAGCCTGGAATGAACAAACATCCATGTAATTCACAAGTCGGTACTTTGATTTTTGGAGGTTAAAGTAGCAAACAAATAAGAGAAAGATGAGCGATTTGACATATGTCTAAGCAAAAAGACATGATGAAGTGGTGACAGCAGAGAAATTGCAAATGATGAATACGTTTCTGAAGATGTTCACGTCAGTAGTCAGAGAAGTGCAGACACACAAACCAAAGCAGAAAAAAAAAGCCCAAATAAATTTCACCAGTTCTATTGGCCGAGATGAAAAATATATATAATATTCTGTGGTGACAAACGTGTGGGGGAAGTGATGTTCTTAGCCTTTATTAGTGGGACTGTAAGTTAAGTTTCTGAGAGACTTTATCTGTATTTAATACAGTTAAGCATGCATAAACCCTTTGACTCAACAATCCTACCCCTGGAAATGAAACTGGGGTATTTTCACAGACTATCTAGAAACGTTTGGGAAGTAGGTGCTGTGGGGAATATGTTCCCAACTATTTTTACTGATAAAAGGAAAAGCGCATTGAAGTAGCAACTTAGGGCAACTGGGAAGAGACACAGAGAGCGATTGCCTCAACATATCGATACTGGTTTACAGACATTTCCACATCATATTTAATAACTCCTTTTGGAAAAAATAAATTGATAGGTACTGGAGTTTTCTAATCTATTCAAAATGCATGCATAAAAGGAATACATTACTTCTAAACCAACCAATTAAGTCTTATTTCAGGTTAAGAGGCTTGTGAAACCTTCTTTGCAGTGCGGGGAAATGCCACAGATGAGGCCTGGGGTGTGGTGGGCAGGAGCCGGGATCACCAGCCTGAAGGAAGGGCTGGTCCTCTATGCCCAGGCTTGGGCTCTGAGTTTGTTTGTAATCTAACTCTTAAATCTAAGTCTATAATTTTCATGATACCAGAGGACATCACTGTCTGGGAGAAGTGGTGCTGTGGAGGCCAGAGGGATGCTCAGAGCCTCGTGAGCTCAGCAAAAGGCCAGCTAGGAGGGTCTCTCACTTATGGAGGTGCTCAGGGGTTGAGGTGATGCCTGGGGAACACAAGCAGCCGGGGATGAAGGAGGTACAGGCCGGAAGGCTGCACACTTTCCCCGCCCCCGATGGCAGGTGGGAGACACCGAGGCAGCCTCGGCAGGCGTGGCCTCAAGTGGGACCACAAAGAGTGAGCAGCAGAGCAGATGTTCTGGACAGAGCCATTGGCAACTCCATGCTGATCTCCAGGCAAAGAGTTGGGTGGTCATCCCTGGAGGGTCCTTCTAGATCTCCAGTTCAGAGCAGGAAACTGGCTTGCCAAGGGGGACTAGACGTAACAAATTTAACACACTCAGCTGTGTCATTTTCCTGTGCCTGCTGTAACTAACTGCCACAAAATGTGTGGCTTAAAACAACACAGTCAATTCTGTCACAGTCCTGGAGGTCAGAGTCTGAGGGTGCTGGGGCCGTGTTCTCCCTCTGAGCTTCCGTGGGGGACACTGGCACTCCTGACCTGCAGCTGCATCACTGTAACCTACACCTCCATGGCCACAGGGTGGCTTCCCCATGTCTGTGTCTTTGCAGGGTGCTCCACTCCCTGTGGGTTTCTGTGTCTTCTTATATGATGACAGTCCCTGGAATAAGAGCCTCCTGACTCTTTCTCATCTTAGCTGATGTTCTCATGATATCTGCAAAGATCCTGTTTCTAAATAAGGTCATATTCATAGGTACCAGAGGCCAGGACTTCACATATCTTTTGGGTGCACAATTCAACCCATACCCCTACACCAAGCATAGATTCTGTGCCTCTTAGGTGGTGGCCTGCTTGAGCATGGTCACGGTGATACAGAATGGCTGGGCTCCCTGCTAAACCCACCCTTAAGCTTGGAACCGCAGCCCTAAGTGAAAACAGTCGGCCTTGTTTTTCCACCCAAATGTTGCCTTTTTGGCCTGCCATGCCCCTACCCTGTGCCCATAAAAAGATCTAAAAAAAAAAAAGTGGCTCAGTGTCGGGGATACAAGTAAGTGGCTGAGTGGAGAGCAGAGAAGCAGTAACTGAGTGGGGTAGACTACAGATAAACACAGCTAATCCCAGATGGTGCAGCTTCAGGGAAAGAACACCTTCTTTCCACACCATCCCCTTTCCAATTCCTCATCCCATGGAAAGCCACTTTTATCACCCAATAAAAGCCTCTGTACACACTAACCTTCAGTTCTTTCATGTGGCCTGATTCTTCCTGGACGCTGGACAAGAACCCAGGAGCAGAGAGGGCAGGGGCTTGGATGTTGCTGTGGGGCCTGCACAGAGCCTGCTCCTGCAGACAGGAGCAACCAGCTGGTTCCAACCTTGGTTCCCTCTGGTTCCCACACTTGCTTGCTAGCATGCTTCCTGTCACCAGGAGTGGCGAGAGTGAAATGAGCCAGTTTCTGCCCATGAAGGGGGTCAAGGTCAAGGTAACAATCCCATCTCATCAGTGGTGGAGAGAGATGTTCTAACAAACATGTTTCTCTAAAAGTTGGGCCAGGGGAGACCTTATTGATCACGAGACAGATGCAGCAGAGAACCAAGCTCAGAGAGAGTAGCATTGCATTGCCATGTCAGCAGCTGGTACATTTTATTTCAGGATAGCAAAAACTTCCACAGAAATGAACTGCAAAGACTCAGTTTGTACAGATTGTATTTTCTGCAAGTACCCAAGCAATGGCTGAGGATACCACCCTGAAGGAACAAGACACATGCCAGCACAAATGGCAGTGACCAAGGCAATGTGAGTTACTCAGGGAGCGCCAAAACAAACCACCAGAAACTCTGCACTCACCTACAATTCAGGTTTATCGCTAGCTGCTTAGAACAGTCCAACAGTGACATGAAAATCTGAGAAGTGCTTTTTATGCATCATTATTCATAAAAAGGAATAACTCTATATGTATATCCATATCTATGTCTCTGTGAGTTTTAGACTTAGCCATTTTTAATCGTAACTTTTTTTGTCTTCTTTAAAGCGTGTGTGACATCCTTTGCAATTGTTATATTTAGTACCTGAACTAGGGGTATCCTACTTAACTTTTAAAGTTATAATTCTGGAGCCCAAAATGTACAAAAGCAAATTAACAACTCGCTGCCCAAATCCCCGCTTTATCAAATGCTATTTTAACAAGTTGCTCTTCTCTTAAGTCATGATACATGTTACACAAAATATGTGCTCTCATTCGGGAAGAGGCAAGAGAAGAGGCAGAAAATGACAAGTATGGCCCAGAGAAGCCCAGTTACTAGAATGTTGATGCGAGACTAAAGCGATACCAGCAGTGTAAGTGGACTTAGTAATCACAAAGAAAATAACACCACCAACGACAATAGCAGCAATTTTTATCTTACCAGGTCTCTTGTTAGATGCTTATATATTATTTATGTTACTTGCAAAATTTCTTCAACACCAGCACTATTATCCCCACCCTTCAGATCAGAAAACGGAGGCCCAGTATCTTGTTCAAGTTTGTGCAGCTAGCTAGAAGTAGAATCTGAAAAATCAAACCCAGGTCCTGACTCCAGAACCCAGGTCTTCACAAGCTCTTGGGGCTTGGTTTTAGAGCTGGGGCAGAGAACACCCTGCGGGGCAGAGGGACCTGTGGCCTTAGTCATAGGTATTGCAAAAATGGCCGGGAGAGTATGGACTTGCTGGTTATGCTGGCATTCGTAGAGCATTATGTGCTAATAGTTGGCCACTCACAGAAGGAGATGTGAATAATCTAGAAGCAAGAAGGAGAGTTTACATAGCCACAAAAGGTGATTACTTACAAGAATATTGAAGAGTAGAGGTACCTGTGTTCATTCATTTAATCCTCCCGGTAAATCTATGAGTGAGACTCTATTGTGATTTTCCTTGTACGCACAGGTCCTGGGGCAGAATGACTGGTAGAAGGGGGTCTGAGCATGCAGTGCACATGTCCTGGTCCAGGGCTTGTATCATAACCTTGTGATGCCCTTGATCATGACCCATGGCTTCTTGGAACATTCTGCTTCCAGTTGTCTTCCTTGAAAATTCTTTCCGGGTACCCTGTCTACCAGATTTTGAACTTTGTGCCCGGCTGTGACAGGCTCATTATTTCATTCACGATAGTGCTTTGCAGGCTGTGCCCCTACTGTACTGTGTGAGCCTGAAGTGAAATAAAGAACGCAAAAGAGCTTTTGAAGCAAATGCGCCAACTAAACATAAACTGCTGATGCGTTGGTGTCGGAAGCTGGTTTCTTGGCCACAATACTGTCATCACCTGCCATTCTTCTGATGAGATCCTTTCTGAAGTCCACTGCATTTCTGCAATGTTGGCTATTACTTATATTTATAAGTAAGTTCACAAAGCATTTTAATGTTTGCTAAGTATTTTTATGGTTGGTAACAACACAGAAAGAGAGGTGTTAAAATGATGTATATGAACCACTTATGAACTCATAAGAAGCCTGGAAGTCTGGTGGTAGGAGTTCCCCCTGGCTTCTGTGGAAATGGAAGTGGAGTCAGGTCTGATGATTCTGTTTGCCTTCACTGAGAAACTCATCTACTTCAACCTCTTCCAACTCACCGTTCTCTTTTTTGGCTGCTGGGACATATTTTCTCAATTTTGCAATCTTAGGATTCCTCTTCTACTTCTGTCTTCTCTCTGAGCTCTAAACCAGCAGATTTCAAGAGGGGCAAATCAGGCAAGGTAAGAAGAAGCTTTAGGTCAGAATTTTGCTCATAAAATTTGAAATGGGTTTTGTTTGCATTCCAAAGTATTTGCATCAATTTTAGTGTCATTTTAGATCACACTTTCCCAGAGGCCCCCTGTAGAGAGCCACAGGGTAGCCTGGGGTCCTCTCAGTTTCCAGTGAGCAGATCTTATGGTGTCTCCCTCACTGTTCATTCTCTGGACATTAGTCCTGCCATGCAACACTTAGAAGTGGAAGTTCTAAATTGTGCCATACTCATGGTAATTTCTATAGCAGGAGTAAGAGGTGTTTGGTGTAGATTTAGTGTCAGCAATAACACAAATCTCTCCCATAGCACTCACGAGTAGAACTAGTTGATGATATAGAGTATTTATGACTTGGGAGACCATTTATTTCAAATAAGATTAGAAAACCCAGGCACTACTTTGGGATTTTGAAAATCTTCACTATTCTATTCCCAAAGCTGAAATATTTGAAATACAGAAAGTGTCACTTCACCAAGGAACAATGAATTAATCTGTACCCTTGGATTAGAGCCAGGGGAAAGAATACTGAAAACAGAGAAATCACTCTTGGAGACTATGAAAATTATGATTTCTTGCTCCTAGAATATTCACACACCCACCCAGATATACAGACAACTTAGACATCTTTTGATGTCATCATTTTCTAATAATAATAGATATCATTAATTGAGGGTTTGCCACTCTGTGCTAAGGGCTATGCTTTGTTTTACGCTACATTGATTTTTTTTGAGTCTTCGCTATCATTTGATCAGGTGGTACAATTCCTCTCTTACAGGTGAGAAAATAGGGACGTTAAATGACTCACTCAAGGTCACTTAGCTTGCAGTTCAAGGGCTAGGATTCAGATTCAGGAGTCTAGACAGTTTCAAAGTCTGTGCTCTTTCTAAAATACTATGACCTCTCCCCCAGATACTGCTATCAGAATGAAGCTTTTCCTGGGTGACATACTTGGAGAAGGACATTTACAAATGATAGTGCATAGAAACATGAGTGAACAAGACAGTGGCCATTTAAAAACCATGATATAAGAGGAAAAGTTGAAATTACACAAGTTAATTAAATCAGTGAAAGAGCCACATAAGAAGAATGAAATCATTTTTTGGAGCTACTTGGAGAGCTTTCACGCCTAAGGATGGACAATGTCTGTGGAGCCAAAGGGTCATAGGTGAAAGCTGAAGGAGGCAACTTTGACCCCCCAAAAGCCAAAGCTTTCTGAGGGAGCGTGTCCAGCAACAGAATGGAGAGGGAGCTGATGACTGGGGGCGACCGAAATCATTGCTTCTTAAGGTAGTGAAGAGAAGGTTGCTAATTAAGTAGAAGGTTGGGCTGGATGATCTTGGTGCATATTTGGGACTGAGGTCACATAAACACCAATTCACAGCACCTTGGTTATGGATAAGTTTTTCAGCTCCTTCTGTTTATGACAAGGCAAGACTTGACAATGTGACAACATTGAATGCCTGGAAATAAAGAAGTATTGGAGACACTGTGCCTCTGTAACAATTTCACTTAGAATTGGCCTTATATTTATATTTTTCATCAAAAGAGGAACAGGAGAATTCCAGTCATTGATTTTCTCAGAAATTTTCTTGCTGCATCTGAAGAAAGATACATCTCAATTTCTATAGATCTAATGTTATTCAAAATGGATGTGGGGGTTCATCTGATTAGGTGCTTAATGAGTTAAGAAGACCCTGCAGTAAGGTTTTCCAGGATGGGAATGCATGTAATTGAACTGTGACGGGAGATCAGAAAGAACTCAATATGTGGGTGATTCATTGCAAGCAAGAATAACTTTCCCCATGAACTCCAAAGGTCAGTAACATGTATGTGAATTAGTAGTGTTGCTATATTAATATATTGTGTTTTGGATATATTGTTGCAATTACTTTTGCACCAATCTAATATGTTAGAGAAGTGCATTATTACTGTTTTGGAAATGAATGTTATGCTCGTAACATTTTTTAAAGCCCGAAAGGAGTGATATCCTGGAAAATGTTAAGAAAGTCTTGGCAAGAAGTCAGGTGTAATTAAACTGTGGGGACTACATCATTTTAAAGTATGATTTTATCAGATTAAGAAAACCAGCCATGGTCCTCCTCTGGGATAGCTGGGGATGATGGGGAGACATGAACTCTCTTGACACTGATCATTTATTCATTAATTTGGCAAACACTTTTAACTGGTCTGACTTGATTCATCAACTGTGGACACATGTGATTGCGTTGGCTCTATTTCTGAGTTATTCTCTTGAGCTCCAGATGTCTTCCGCAGGCTGAGGTTTCCAAAGGAACCAATCACTCTTCTTTCCAGATGTAAGGGATGGCTTATCTCTAATGCAGTGTTCTTTGGGGGCACTGATCATCCCCAAAGTACTCCTGTTTATTACTGCAGGGAAGCCATGGCTGGTCCAGGCACTGGCCAGATGCTACCTCTCAAGCTGGCCTCAAAGATAACCACTCACAACTTAGCTCTCCTGTGGAATCTGAGCCATCAATGCAGATACACTTGGGAAATTTATTCCAGCACTCTCATTACCTTTCTCTGCCCACGAATCATGACTGGGGCCACTGTTGCCTATCTGAACAGCTCATGCAAACTTCACTTATCAGAGTCAAGTTTATTCCACAGTGGGATGCACCTCTTCCTCAGTGGTTAGTTTTGCCACCAATCGATGTATACCTTGACTACTTAGTAAGAGGTCTGTTATACTCTATTCCTTATCCTATACCTATACTTATATAAGTCACAAAATGTACACATCATACAAATACATGTACCTAATATTCATATGAGAGAGGACCATTCAAGTGCTCTCTTCCAAAGTGTAAAGAAGATATTATTCAAGGTATATATATATATATTAGGTTGGTACAAAAATAATTGCCAGTTTTGCCATTAAAATAATTACTTTTGCTCCAACCTAACACATAGACCATAGATAAGGTTGGCTTCAACTTTAGTAGCTCCTTTGAAAGACAGTCTACTTCATTTTGACCTTAAATATTATATATATGGCAGCAGTAATACTGTCATTAAACATTTACGGAGTATGTCCTATACAATAGACTCTACAATGAATGTTTCCCATATGTTAGAGCTTTATAACAATTAGATGTAGAGACTACTATTCTCATTTTATAGATGGGAGACTAGGTTTGTAGTTATTAAAAGTCACAGCTATTTTACATGTCAGGAATTGAAATGAGGCTTCTAGAGTTCAACTCAGTGCTTCTCACCACCATCCTGGGTAGACACTTAGACCCTTTTATGCCTCAGTTACTTCACTGGGGAGTTTTTGGTGTTATGCATCTCACAGACAATTTTATTATTGTAAAAGGGCACATACTGATGCCTCTCCAAAGTCTCTGTTGATTTCATAAGTGAAAGACAACTTGGTCATGTGAAAAGTTGGGTGATCACAACTTCTTTCCCAGAGAACTCTGGGTGTTGTCTTAGGCATTTGTTGGGAAGTCCAAAAGGATTTTAATAGTTATTTCTTTGCAATTGTATTCTTTTGACCCCTAGCTCTGCCTACATGCTTGTAGAAATTCTTTTCTTCTTTGTCATCACTTTTTTTTTGGCCAGAATGTATTTAGGTATAATAAAATTTTTCTTTGTTTCTACTTAAAATGTAGTGAATTTTTGAACCTGTGGTTGCAAATCCTTTTTTAGCTCAAGGAATTTTTCTTCTTATATAGCTTTGATTTTCCTTTCTTTTTTATTAAGAAAAAATTCTGGGAGGGGCTTGGTGGCTCACGCTTGCCGTCCCAGCATTTTGAGAGGTCAAGGTGGGTGGATCAACTGAGGTCAGAAGTTTGAGAGTAGCCAGGCCAATATGGTAAAATGCCATTCCTACTAAAAATGCCAAAATTAGCTGGATGTGGTTGTTGGTGCCTGTGATCCCAGCTACTCAGGAGGCTGAGGCAGGAGAATCACTTGAACCCAGGAGGTGGAGGTTGCAGTGAGCAGAGATCCAGCCACTGCACTCCAGCCTGGGTAACAAAGTGAGACTCTATCTCAAAAAAAAAAAAAAAATCTTGGAACACTAATTATCTCTGTTATATATCTGTTTTTGTTTTCATTTTGTTATTTTTCTTCTTCTGATAACTTCCATCTCTTTGACATTTTCCTCTTCATTCTGGGGCAGCTTTTCTAGTTTGTCTTTCATGCCACATTTTGAATTTTCCTCACTGCTTTTCACTGTCTCCTATATCGATTTTTAATCAGATGCCATTTTTTAATTGGCTTACAATTTTCTATTTTCTCATTTACCTTTCTTTTCTCTTCATCTCATTGTTTTAGCCTTTGTTTGTTCTCTCCATAACATTTTCTGCCCTGTATTTTTCAGGCCCAGGCTTCAGGCATACTACCCAGAATGGTAAAGAGTTTCCTGAAAATTTTCTTCTATTTTACCGTGTAGGTCATCTTTGCCTGAATGCTCTCTATTGGAGTTTTAAGCACGCTATTCCTTTTGCTTTATTTTCTACAGGCCTTACATTTGTTTTTTAACTCTTTATTCATTGTATCAGTTATCAATTGCCACAATAATGCTGTGTAACAAATAACTGCAATATATCCATGGCGTATATAGATGTATATTTATTGCTCCCTGACATATACCTGTAAACATTTATTTTGGGGCATGTTCAAGTGATCCTGCTATTCTTGGCTTGGCTTATTCCTGTGTTTAGGAGCTGACTGATTTTTGGTTGAGGTAAACTGGTCTTGACTGAGTGGTTTGAGCCTGCTGCCCTCGTCTCTCTTCCTCCTCCTGGGATCAGTGGGTTGGCCTGAGCTTACCCCTCACACATTTGGCCAAAGCAAGTGACATGGGCAAGCCTAAAGTCAGAGTAGAAAGATATTGAAGAATTACTGGACAAAAGGCATAGTTATGGGGAAGGGATGAAGAATTGGAGCTGTTTTTGTGATGTATCCCATTCATCCTTAGACATTTGTGACGTGGCTTTCTGACACACAGGTCTTTATCTACACTCCTATACTCCATGAATATAATAGTTTCTTTCCCTGTAGCTGTTTCCGAATATTCTTAACCATTGAAGTATCCCTAGCATGCATTGATACCAACCTTTTTCCTATCTTCTGTCACTTCTATAGAATATTACTTGGTACAGTTTGTATGATGCAATGAACCACCTCTGATTCACTTCTAATTTCCTGTTCAGGCTTTTCTGGAAGGGGTATGATTCTAGATCAAACTGGGGGGTGTATACCTCTGGGGCAAAAGGACAAAGATAGTTCCTATCATAGCCTAGGTGATTTTAAGGAAACATGGAAAGTTTATGGAAAGCAATTTCCTGAGCTTTAACTTCCCTGGTAATCTTTTCTAAACATGGAACTATCTAGAAACAGCTCCTGTCATCTGCCATTCTCTCTTCTCCCTTAGCCCTTCAGACTCACTCCTGTTCTGCAAAACCAGGAAACCAAGATGTTAGTGTTGTGCTGTCTGAATGTGTTAACAATGTCAACAGAGAAACAACCCAAAACTCAAATCAACCTGGGAGCGCCGAACATGGGGATGACTGGAGAATATGTAACTCTTAAGGAGGAGTTGCCTGATAGCAAAGCAAAAACAACTTTGGGAAGAGATGGCGAAGAGGGCAGGACATTGATTTATCCATGTCAAAACCTCTTGACAAGTCTGTCTATCTATCTATCTATCTATCTATCTATCTATCTATCTATCTATCATCTATCTGTCCATCTATCCGTCATCTCAAAATTAAAATTGAAAACATAGATGGTTATTATGGAGGTATTAATTTATTTGAATCAAAAAGTAAAGCCAGATTGATTGACTGACTGATTTTGAGATAGGCTCTCACTCTGTCACCCAGGCTGGAGTGCAATGGCACGATCATGACTCACTGCAGCCTCAGTCTCCCAGGCTTAAGTAATCCTCCCACTCAGCCTCCCCAGTAGCTAGGATTAAAGGTGTGCACCACCATGCCCAACTAATTTTTTTTTTTTTTGTAATTTTTTTGTAGAGTCAGAGTTTCACCACTTTGCTCAGGTTGGTCTTGAACTCCTGGGCTCCAGCAAACCACCCACCTTGGCCTCCCAGACTGCTGGGATTACAGGTGTGAGCCACTGCACATGGCCACAAATCAGATTTTCATCAGACAGAGGATAGGTCTAATTTAGGTGATTGGTATTACTATGAAGACTAATTTCTCCAATTAAAAATTACTGTGAATATTTGAAACAAATTGGATGATATACATACAAAGCTGTATGTTTTCAATGAAAATATGTTTAAAACACCCATACAAAACACCAGCAATCATACTTTGTAACAATTATAGTAAAAGTAATTTTAGATGTTCACTTAAAATGTATTAGAGGGTACATTGTTTTTCAAGTTGCTTTTAGGAGAAATGTAAAAAGGACATGAACAGCACTGGTGAGTTGGGATAGGAAGGTGGAAACTATGATGGTCACGGCATTGAGGAGACAGTATATGGGTCAGAAACGTCTTGCGTTGCAGAGAAAGAGATTTGAAGACCTCTTAATGTTTTGGGGTCTCAGAGAGAGACAAAAAAAATGTAAGTCTGGATGCCATATGTTTAAATTTTTAAAAGTTAGGAAGCAGACTTAAAAATTGCTAAATAAAAAATGTTTTATTCTCTCTTCTTGACAAATATATCTTTAGAATGTCGAAATTGAAAAATATGTCAGAAGTTGTGGTTTTTATACAACTGAATGCTGGCAAAATGTGACTGTACTTTCTAATTGTTGCATGCTTGGGCGTTCCACTGAGAGGCCAGTGATGTGTGAAGAGCATAAAATGGTGACACACGCACTTTATCAATTTATTATGTACCCATAATTTTTTTGTGTGTCTTAAATTAAGCAAAATCACTTTGTTTTTATAATACAGATCTTCATAAGACTTTTGTTCTTTTGAGAGTAGTGGTTGAAGGATAAAAAAAATGTGATTGTATTCAGAATGTTCAAAATCTGAATAGATTTTGTTTAAAATATGAAGCATCACAAAATGAAAGTTTCAGTTATTTTGACTTTTAAAGCTTTTTTCTAAAAATTCAAAATTGCCCATTTAAATATGAAGTATAAATTATAAGTGATAATTATGAACATTTAAAATACACTTAGATAAAACTGAACTTTAAAATTTTGAGTTTTGAAAACTTACCTTTTCTTTTTCTCAAAAATCTACGCCGAAATAAATACACACATTGAAGTGTAACTTAAATTGTTCCATAACATGAGCGTTTCCTCAGCTACCGTGTTCAGGTGTATCAAATAAAGGATGAACAAGAAATGGATGCCTGTCCCCATCGGAATGCAGCACTTCATCATACAACAGTCTATTGCGTTCATATGCCATTGCAGAGGAAGAAATTCGTGTGTTATTAACTTGTTCTTTGTTTTCCTAAGTGCTTCTGCTGGCTAATTTCTCCCTGCATCTCCCCGCTTTGTCCTTCTTGGATGTGAGCAGAGGCATATCCCACAAGCCACCATGACATTCAAAGAAAATGCACATCTGCTTCAAAAACACAGGCAAGAGGTGTGGAAAAGAGTCTCTAGGGAGCTGGAATGGTGCGATTCATGAGGCAAATCCCTGGTAAGGAGCAGTCCACCTGTGTCCCTCTAGAAGTAGTTTTGGTGTAGTTTGTGAAATGCAAAGCCCAGGGCTGGAATCCATCTTTGCCAGGGTTTGAGGATGGCACTGTTCTTGCTTTCCTTTGCTGATAGAATAGCCAGGTCTCTGAATCAGGGAGCAGACAATAGAGGGGTTAGGGGTGTAAGATAACTTCAGACAAGTTAAATTTAATGGAGTTTAACTGAGAAAAAAGAAAAGAAATGATTTACGAATCAGATAGCCTCCAGAATCACAGCAGATCCAGAGAGATTCCAGAGGTGCCTTGTGGTCAGAACAAATTTATAGACCAAAAAAAAAAAAAATCTGACATATAGAAATTGCAAAAAAAGATGTGACATACAGAAATTGGAAGTGAGGTAGAGAAAGAGTGGGATTGATTATAGCTCAGAATTTGCCTTATTTGATCACAGTTTGAACACTCAACTATCTATGAGTGGTTTGAAGTATGGCCTCTGGGATTGGCCAACACTCAGCTATTGTTACAGGTGCATACTCCTAAGTTAGGTTTTTAGTCTTGTCTGCCTATTAAGCTAGGTCACCGTTCCTCCACAAGAACTCACATATAGAAGTACAGAGTCCTTCTCAGGTCATATTTAGTTCACTTTACCAGGAAGCATCCTGCTACTTTTTTTTAGAGGTTTTTTTTGGCTATGGTTACTCTTACTGTGACCTGTGATGAAGGAAGATGATGAAATCCTATAGAAGAATCAAACATTTTACTATTTTATTTTATTTACTTGTTTGTAATTTTAGTAGAGATGAGATCTCACCATGTTGCCCAGGCTGGTCTTGAACTCCTGGGCTCAAGTGATCCTCCCACCTCCACCTCCCAAAGTACTGGGATTATAGGCATGAACCACCATACCTGGCTCAAACTTTTTAAAGAAAAATGGGAATAAGACATTGAATATTTGTTACTTTTTAAAAATTTAGGAGTAGGGATTCTTTAAAGACGTTGTGATATTTGTTCACAAGAAATATTAAAACTGATTTGTAATGTCTCTTTTAAAAATGGCTACAGCTATGTTTTATATGCTAATCTACGATGAAGAGTCTCAAAAGCCTTATATTCTGATTGTTTCTTATTTGATTACTTTTTTATTGCTAGTCACCAGCCTTCAGATGTTGCTTTAGCGATGAAAAATTACAGCAAATTACTATGTGAACATGTTAAATAACATTTAGAGTCAACTTGCCATTTATTTTTAAAAATAAATAAATATATTTTTAAAACCCCTTCCTTTTGAAATGAGAAAGTCAACTCTCCATTTTTGCCTTGAGCATTTAAAGAATGAAATTGTTTCACTGGCCCAGCAGGCTTCCATAATTCAAAAAAAGAAAAAGGACGGTGATTGGTTTTCATGATTGGAAATTGATCTAATTTTTATTGTTTGCACTTAACATTATGATTTAGGACTTTTCTAAGATAAATCATCCTCATGCTTAATTCTTTCTGTTTGAGATGACTACTTCACACAGATTTTTTTTTTTTGTTTTTTGGTATCACTTTCTTTTTCAAGGAGTGTACTGTGTAATCACTGAACTCCTCTGTAATTACATGGCAAAGACTATGTAAATACGTAATTATGTTCATGCAGATTACTTGATAATTATACTTCCAGTTACCAAGTAATGAACGGAATAATCATCATGCACTTTGCAGCTCTTAGATTTTCAGCTTGGTCTTTGTTTTAAAGAAGGAGAGAACTGGATAATTACTCTATGGTTACATGGCACTTACATTGTCAACAGCCATGCTTTCATAGTGCTATTACATGGTTATTTTTTACCTTGTGAAATAAAGTGGTACTGCCTTTTGAAGAAATCTTTTCCTGCTCTTTTCAGTAGGAATTTCATGTTTCACAAGACTGAATAGCAAAGCAGAGCTTCTTTTTTGTACACAGGGTGGCACTGAACTTGAATTGGAAAAGTCTCTGAACTTATTCTTTGCCAGGATAAAAATAAAAGGAGAAAAAAATACATATATGTCAAGTTTTCTCAGTGGAACATAAAACACATAGTTATTAATCCTAAATCCAGGAGATAGATTCCCTAGACAACAATGAGTTTTATTTATTTTGTTTAGCTTATCGACAATACTAGTTAGCTGTGGTTCCCTCTGTCTGGAGCATGCATCTTTCTTTGTCTCAGGAATCAGCTCTGCTGGGCACCCTTTGTGTGTACCCTTGCTCCTTCCTCTGTCCATCTGTCCCTGTGGCTCTGCTTGTGTTTTGCTGTAATGGCTTTCCTCAATGTCTTCCCTACCACCCTCTGTGACTGACCTCTTATCTTGTGTTTTCCACAGTCTAGTAGAGGGCATAGGTGTAAATAGTTTGAACACATCTTTAATGAATAAATTAATTCAAATGCATGTTTAATACATTAGTTACATGACTGATTAATGAATTCCCAAACCACTATTAAATTTTAAAATATTTTGGAACATTTATATTAAAATTTTACGTTTTCAAGAAAGCCTGTGCCTTTGACTTCAGAAGTTTAATGAAGTTTCACATAAAAATATATGACATTGGGCCAGGCACGGTGGCTCACACCTGTAATCCCAAAACTTTGAGAGGTCAAGGCAGGCGGATCACCTGAGATCAGGAGTTTTAGACCAGCCTGGTCAACATGGTGAAACCCTAATTACTAAAAATACAAAAATTAGCCAGATGTGGTGGTGCACACCAGTAATCCCAGCTACTTGGAGGCTGAGGCAAGAACGTTGCTTGAACCGGGGAAGCAGAGGTTGCAGTGAGCCGCAACTGCACCACTGAACTCCAGCCTGGGCAACAGAACGAGACTCTGTCTCAGAATATATATATATATGTAAATTTATATATATAATATAAATGCCATATATGGCATTGAATTAATGCATTCATATAATTAATTTGGCATTTATGTAGCACACTGACTCACATTGTATTCAGCACTCTGCGATTGGCCCAGAGGAGATTCAAAGACAAATAAGCTACTTTCCTATCTTTATTAACTAAACTTACTATTCATGGGAGAAAAGAGGAACATCCATCTTAAAATGAATGATGATACAACACAGAAGAAACTGGAACTGTAATCCAAGGCATCAGAACTGTGATTAGGGCTTTCCTGTGATTTTAAGGAATGTTTGATTTTACTGGCTAATTTTATCTTTCCAGGGCAAACTGACCCATGCCTATTCAAATAAATTAACCTTTCATTTTGCTTGACCCATATATGGAGGATTTATAATTAATCTTGCTAATTCATGATTTTCTACAAAAAATTTGCAAAATATACCATTGCATTTCTGTGTTAACAAGCATTGATGATAGCCATTTCTTTTTTTGTGCTTCAAGAAATGTGAACTTTTAAAAAAAGTTCTCTATAGTTTTTGCAGCTAATTTTATAATATAATGATTTAATGTCCGTTTGTATGAATCTGGCTAGAACTTTTTGTTGAAATTTTAAACTCAAATGTATTAGTGACATCTCCAGGTGTTAAATAACTTTGTTATTTCATATTTGAAAATTAACGAATTGAAAATAAATAACAGCCCTGAATTTGTGCGTTAATAAGCAATAGAAAAAATCTAAATAGACATGAGACGTTAGTATGTAAGATTTGCATTTAAATAATTAGGGGAAGATAGCAACCTGGAAAAGAATAAAACTAGATATCAACATTATTTGTTATAGCAACACAAATTAGAGCTCTCTCAAATATTGAATGCAAGAAATGAAAACATAAAATAGCTAAAGCAAAATATATGAAAGAGCTAATAGTAGAAAAGTCATGCTAACTATGACCATAACAGAAAGTTAGAGAAGTTTGATTATATAAATATTCATAGCATAAAATTAATTTTTTATGGTGTAAAGCATCAAAATTCAGTAAAAAGATTAACAATATGAAGGGTAAAATAAGTTTATGCTCAGAGAGAAAAACACACACTCTCATATACAAAATTGTCAAAGCAGCACAAAGATCCTTTAAAGCTAGTCAGAGTTCAAAATATATAAACCAAATTAGAGTACATAAAACACTTTATTGACAAGGGAGTGAAGAATCCAGCCATCCCTAAACACTTATTTGGTGTGTAGCATGATGGGTAGTATTCCCATGGCGCTTCAGTCTGTCTTACATGGCATCTGATTTCCAAGAAGAGGAAGCAGCTTGTCCCCTGAAAGGCCTCAGCCCAGAACAGCCCAGAAGTTGTGCTCCTGCCATATTCTGTTGGTTAAAGCAGTTTCAGGGCCAGCCCAGATTCAAGGGATGAAGAAATAGACTCCACTTGTGTGTGGCGGGCTAGCAAACCATCTGCAGCCATCTTTAGTGCTCTCTCTTTCTACCATTTCTTTTTCTATTATATTTATTTCTATTTTTTCTATTTAACAACTTAAAAAATGCCTGCTTCTGGGCAAAGAGACTGAGAGACTAGAGAGTTGGGATTAGAGGAACACAGTTTTCATTTTATTCCCTTTTATACTGTTTGATTAAAAAATTATAATGTTCATGATTTATATGATTAATTTTTTAAGGACAGTTTATTTTCTTTTTTTACTTTATTTCTTAAATTGACATACAATAATTGTACATGTTTATGGGGTACCTAGTGATGTTTTGATACATATAATGTCTAGTGATCAGATCAGGGTAATTAGCATCTCCATCGCCTCAAACATTTATTGTTTTTTTGTGTTGGGAGCATTAGCTATCCTCCTTCTAGCTGTGTGAAACTAGGTATTAGCATTAACTATATTCATCCTACAGTGCTAGGTAACACTGGCACTTATTCCTCCTATCTAGCTACAGTTTTGTCTTTTTTACAAATCTCTCTCTATCCCTCCTTTCCTCCATCCTTCCCAGCCTCCAGTATCCTCTGTTCTTTTACTTCTATGAGATCAGCTTTCTTTGGTTCCTCTTATGAGTGAGAACATGCCATGTTTAACTTTCTGACCTATTGAACTTAGGGTCCTCCAGTTCCATCCATGTGGCTGCAAATGACAAGGTTTTATTCTTCTTTATGGGTGAATAGCATTCCATTGTGCAGACGTACACATTTTCTTTATCCATTCCTCTGTTGTTAGATGTCTAGGTGGGTTCCATATGTTGGCTCTTGTGCATAGTGCTACAGTACACATGAGGCTGCAGAGATCTCTTTGATATGCTGATTTCACTTCCTCTGGATGATCGCCCAGCGGTGGGATGGCTGGATCATACTGTGGTGCTATTTATAGTTTTTTGAGGTGCCTGCATACTGTTCTCCACTGTGGCTGTACTAGTTTGCATTTCCACCAACAGAGTGTAAGAGTTCTTTTTCCTTTACATTCTCACTAGCATTTGCTGTCTTTTATCTAAAAAGACGATGTAGTCTATATGTTATGAAAGCTCTGCAACATGTACAATAAATTTGAAACACAGGAAAATACAGTATATAATGCATTTACGGCATATACACAACTTTTTTTATTTATAAAGATTTGCATCCTAATGCCTCATTGTGTATATGTATGTGTGTGTGTAAATGTGAAAACGGTGTAACATACTGTAAACACACACTCACTGAAAAGCAATGGCTGTAAGCAAAGTCATGTGGGTAAACAGAAGAAAGAGTAAGTGTTCTCCGTTGAAACTATCACAAATATGTGAGCGTTGGCTTAAGTCTTCTCCATGTGGATTTTTACTATCTTCATCAAAACTCTTGCTATGGTTTCAAACTGGTGTGCTGCAAAAGATTAGTGAATCCTTCTCTTCTGATGGTGTGTTGTATGTGTACCGTGGAAGCTCACAGCTCACAGAACCAGTCTGACTCAGAGCCACAGCTCGTTTACAACAGGGAGATAAAATACACAGATACACTTAGGAACTTTCTACGAAAATGATGTCTTTTATGTGTAATCCTGGAAATTTAGGCTTCTGTCTTAAAGTTAATTCTACTATCTGTTTCTGGTTTGAGAAGTGAATTCAGGTCAATACAGATTCCTGAGAAATCCAGGTTATAAATTTCAATAATGAGGAAGGTATCTTCATCCCTGGGCGTCTGTGTCTACACACTTACAAAATGTAAGTCTACGTCTACAAACTTACAAAATGGACAATGAAGACGGTCTAACTGCTGAATGGGCTTGTAGTTCCTCTTTCCCTCCCCACTAGTGGTTCCAGATAATTAGGCAGTATCTTTGCAAGGTCAGTTGTTTTAGATCAAAGAATACAGATGGGTAATTCATTCTGGTCCTTAATCACTGAAGCACTGTATTTGCTGTGCCAGTGTAAAGCCAGTTAATACTTAGTTTTAGACTGAGAAAACAAAACAAAACAAAAACCCCTAAAAGTATGTCAACTATTCTGTGCAACTTCTGACACTGAGTGATATAACAGTTCTATGGAGACCGAAATTTTAAGACACTGTCTCCACTCCCCTGGCGACTATTTTGCCCTACGTTTTGTCTCTTCCTCCTTTCCCTAATTGTTACCATTCTTTTGCCTATGACAATTCTAGTTATCATTTGTACAGAATTTTCAGATACTGGGGAATGGGCAGAAATTCTCATTCCTTTCGAGAGCTATGGATAAAAGAGCAAGGGTGTCAGAGCTTCTCACACACACGTTATGTAAGAAGGAGACTGTGTGCAGTGGCTCACGCCTGTAATCCCAGCAGTTTAGGAAGCCAAGGCGGGCAGATCACTTGAGATCAGGAGTTTGAAACTAGCCTGGCCAACATGGTGAAACCTTGTCTCTACCAAAAATACAAAAAATTAGTCGGGCGTGGTGGTGGATGCCTACAATCCCAGATACTCAGGAGGCTACAGGAGAATCGCTTAGACCTGGTAGGCAGAGGTTGGAGTGAGCTGAGATCTCACCATTGCACTGCAGCCTGGAGGCCAGAGCGAGAGTGAGACTCCATCTCAAAAAAAAAAAAGAAGGATTAAGTATTTGACAATTCCATGAAAACTTTACCTACTCAAATGCTTTGGATCAATGAATTGTTTAATAAATATTGGTCAGTGATCTATGAAATCTCCCATTATGTTGTAGACCCTCAGTAAAAGTGAAAACATCCTATAATGTTAATGCCACTATTCTGGACTGAGGATCTATTAAGGGCCACAGTGAGTCAGTAAGTTTCCTGTTACTATGTACGAAATGTGTATTTGGGATTTTTCAGTGATTTTTTTGGAGAGAGGATCCCTAGATTTCCTGAGCTTCTTAAGTGGGGGCAGTTGCTCCACAATAGGTCAAAGTATTTTACTAAAGAATTTTATGTTTCACAATTATTATTGATCAAGTGAAATAACAGGCTTTAGAAGGCTTGGACAGGACAAAGTCCTAAACACTTACATTATTGGTATTTATGTAGAATGTGTACATGGGTAGTGGGGAGGATGTGTTACCGGTACAAAATCTGCAATTCCTTTTTGTGTACAATTCAGCTATGAACAATGAGTGCTATTACTTGTTGTAGGAACTATTTAACTGACCTATCACATCTGATGGAAATCAGACATGAAAAAACCTGCTTTGTCGTTCTAGGAGCAATTTAAATATAAAACACAGGATTCTGCTTAGCTAGGTGTATTACTTATGAGAGTTATCTCCATTTGTTTTGACGTTTTCAAATTTTAAACATCCTCTTTGTTTCAAAAAATTTATAACCTCCTATTTAAAAATAAAAAGTTTTTTTTTCCACTGGCCATCAAACTAATTGATACTATTGGGTTGAGTGTCTATTGGAGGCAAAGCAGTGGCTAGGCCACATTATTTTTATTTTTTTAAAAAATGAGGTTATTTTGGGCACAGCAGTGTTTGTGCAGGTTTGTTACATAGGTAAACTCATGTCATGAAGGTGTGTTGTACAGATTATTTCATCACCCAGGTGATACAGATTCCTGAGAAATCAAAGTTATAAAATTCAATAATGAGGAAGATATTTTCATCCCTGGGAGTCTACGTCTACAAACTTACAAAATGGACAATGAAGACAATCTAACTTGCTGAATGGACTTCCAGTTCCTCTTTCCCTATAGCCTATAGTTATTTTCTTCTGTTCCTCTCACTCCTCCCATCCTCAGCCCTCAGGTAGGCCCCGGTGTCTGTTGTTTTGTTTCGTTACCTTTTGAGTGATATAGTATAGATTTAATATGAAATTAAAGCAATTTTGAAATACACACACACACACACCCCTGCAGTTTTCACCAAAAACATTTTTAAGGCATAGTTTAAACAGATATCTTATAGAGGCGAAATAAACTAGAAATAAAACATCAGAGCAGAAATGATTATGCATTTGGATTACCTTAAAGTCAAAATCTAAGAAGACTGTAATGGGGAATTATGTTTTTCTTTCCACACTCCTTTACAGCAAACATCTCTATTGAGTCAGCACCATGCAGGCTGGTAGTCGGTTTCTCCCACTTTCACTTGGAAGAAATAATGATGAGAGTCTCTTCTGCTGGTCCATTTCCCTGTACTAAAGTGTCCATAGAAGAGACCTCAGCCCTCATCACTCGGTCAAGTGACTGAGAGCCTCATGGTGGCCTACCAAAAGGTCCTGATGCATCACTGAGGCCTTTTGCATTAGAGGCCGGGCACTTCTGTCTTCATCAGTGGTAATGTATAGCCCCATGGCAGTACTGCGTGTCCTGGGGAAATGCACCAGGAAAGAACAGTGCCTCAGACAGGCAGCGTTTAGAAATGGCCATCCTTGACGTGCAGACTCCTGAAAGCCCATTGGAGTTTTACTTTCAAGACACTATCAGAGGGTAATAGTGCAAGTTTTTTGCATTTTGCATTTTCAAACATTCATTCCAAGGACCTTATACAGTAACACAATGGCCAATCCAAACACATTAAGATCAGAATTAAATAAGGCTAAATGAGATAAATAAGCAAAAGTGTTTTGTAACTTTTGAAGGCTACACAGCAGTTTAATATTTAATTATTATTTGATTTACAGTTTTGGTAAATCATATCTCCTTAGAGGTAATATCCTTTGGCTGTGAGCAAAATAAATTTTTCTCAACGTGTGTAAGGGGCTACTCAAGAAGCTCACATTTACTAAAGTAAAAAAAATGTACTGTCCAAACAAGAAGTATCTTTTCAGAGCTGGCTCAAAGAATAATTGTGTCAGGACTGTGATAAACAAACTTGAGTTCTGTCCCTCCCTCATTTCTATTATCGCTCCCTTGTCTTCACAGAGAACTCCAGAGCTCACTAAGCAATTTTCTATTTGTGGTTTTATCTGAGTTTCATGATAATATGTTAAGATAGATGAGGCAGGTGCTATTATCCCCATGTTATAGATGAGGAAATTGACTATTGGTAAAGTAAAAGGATCAACAAAGATAGTACAGATACTAATGAGTTGATAGCAGGCCAGATTCCATTATCCTGAATTCACCGCTAATACTCTTTCTAGTCAAAGACGAACGAACCGTGAGGACAAGCTTCATGAGGACAAAGATCATCTGTCTGTTTTCTTCTTTGCTCTATTTCCAAAACTTAGCATTTGCTGACCCACAGAATGTACTGTGTAAATGTTAACTGATTTATTGATGATGTTCAGATAATCATCTTTTTCTAATTCTATAAAATTAAATATTGGGAGGGCTGGGTGGGAAAAAAATAAAAAATAAAATTAAATATTGTTGAGAGGGAAGAAACATCATCATCAGGGAAGTACTTTTCTCCAGGGAAATACTCAGCTTATTGAAAAACTCCAATAAATTATAGTTTTTTACTTCATCAGGTGTTTTACCATCAAGTGATTCTGTTGAAAAGAGTCTTTTATACTTTAAAGCCCAGGAAATAAAAAAAGTACCTCATCTGTCACTGAAATATGAAATCGAGCCTGAGTTTCAGTTAACACTTGCCACTTTAAAACGTGCCTGAAAAAAATAAATAAATCAACAATTATATATAGTGATGGAAAACAGCTTAACTTTGAGAAAAAAATGAGCATGTGGTAGAAATGTGGATTCATTGTCTCCTTCCTGACCTATCTGTATCCTATCCCTCCCTCCCGGTCACCTTCTTGCTGTAGCCACAGCATTTTATCGGTTATAAGCTCCTTTGACACACATTGTCTACACTATATGGTAGGCCTGAATGGAGACTCTATGTGGCTGGGATAAGCTAAGCCTATTTTCTGGGAGGGAAAAGAGCAGAAAGAAGAACCTGCCGTGCCCGAGAATGTGAAGTAGACCCCACAGGAGCACGGTTGCTAAGCCTGGGATATAAAATGAGGGCTTTTTAATTTCTTTTCCAGAGAGATCAACTGCTGAGTCTGTTTATGGGAACTGGAACAGAAAGTACAGGAGATATCCCCTCTTTCTTACAACTTGGTCTCACTGGTGGTGGAGATGGTGAGATCCCGCACTGGGGCTTCCTCACGTTCCTGATTGAGAAATGAATGCCCTGGGACCACGAGGCAGCAGCGTGGGGGTAGGGGCAGCTGCACGTGGGGAGGGCAGGACAGATTCCTGCGGATCCTAGACATAGACACTCACCAGGGTTCTAACCTGCAACTGGGTTTGGGACGTGCTGGTGCTCATCAGGATAAAACCAGCCATTTGGTAAAGCGAGGTGGAAGGCGAGGGCCTGAACTCAGCTCCCTCAGCCCTCTTGCAGTTGGCTGGAATCCAGGAGCTCATGGTCTTTGGGGACAGTTACCTAAAGCTACTGATGATGCTGGTTGGAGAGCTGGCTCAGGGCATTGCTGTAGTCACAGGGCGGGGGCCTGTGGGCTAGGGATGGCATGAGATACTCAGGCCGACTTGGGTTGTAGGCAGCAGATCATGCAAGCCTTCGTGGGGGCTGAGCCACTGGGTGCCCTACCTGATTTAGATCCAGTCCAGAAAGAAGAGGCCGGAACTCACAAACTGTAGGCGTCGCCAGCACGTGCAGGAGGGCACAGCCAGGACCATGGCACCAGGGACATTTTTGCCTTAAAGTCCAGTAAGGACCCAGAGAACATGAGTGAGACTCCCCGTGGTGGCCACAGCAAGAGCTGCCATTGCTAGGAGCTGTGGAGGGTGATGCTTTCAGAAATTGAACTGGTACCTGAAAGTTTGTAAATTAAGAGAAGTACGAATAATTGGCAGATTTGGAGTGAGAGCATGCAAGGAAGATGGAATCAACTCTGGAAAAACAGAGAAACCTACCTTTCTTTGCACATGTGAGTATATTAACTTCATTTGCATCATGAAATGTGCACTCCCTTGAAATTAGAAAGTTAGATGAGAATTTGGCTTTAAACCTTGAAAACATTATCCTTAATTCTGTAAGTTCTCAGAGGACTATTAACCCATTTTACAGATTGTGTGAATGACTAAAAGAGCATCGGAGCTTGAAGGTTTGCTTACTTTTCTATGGTTTCTGAGAAAAACATGCTTCAGACATGGATTGTCTGTGCGGAATATCTGGGGACTAATCAGTCTAGTCCATGTGGTTATATTTATGCTTGCATAGCTATTGTGTATGCATGTTAATAGTGTTGAATAAGAAGGGATAGCCCTAGAGCAGAACTGAGACCTTTCTCACCAGGGTACAGCTTTTCTGCCCAGCCATTGTCTCCAGAGTGACCTCTGCAACTGGAGGCTACGTCCAGTGGTTCTTTCCACTTTTTCCCCCCATTTTCTTCTTTCTACTTCTCCTGTTCACCGCGTTACACTCTGGATGATTAATAAATTAACAAATTCTAATCAGTTTAATTTAGACACACCAGCTAAAAGAATCATAATTTCCTTCAAAATAATAGAAAATGTTATTGATTTGTAATGTCTTCTTAAAACTAACTTCTTAGATGAGACAATAAATATCTGGTATGTGTGAGGGAGGAGGAAGTACATATTGGAGAGATTTTTGATTAATATCAATAAATACTACCATCATTGGGATCAGTACTTATGGTTTGCAAATGGAAAACTGGTCAATACCAACTTAATGTAAGTTTTGCACCAATAAAAAAAACAGTTAAAAGAAATGAATAATTCTGCTTTTACCAATCAAGCCAGTGTGCAGGGTAACTAGCCTGAGTTACTTGGTTAGATTAAGTCACATCATTCAATTGAATTAGGATTCCTATTACAAGTGGAGAAATTCCTTCGAATGCCTTTCATCAAAAGGCTGCTTTATTCGTATTGTGGTGACCTTTATTTTCCCTCCTCTTCCGGGGGAGAAAGAAATAAAAGAAATACGATTTGGCTTATCCATCCTGCCCTGGTGGATTGCTTCCCATTTGCTGTGAGCTGGAGTGCTGCCTTCGCTCCAGCACGCCAATGCCTCCATCACCCAGAAGCAAGGCCAGGCAGGGCAGGGTAAGTGAGTCTGGAGATTAGAGGGGGATTTTTAAAAGCACCAGAGAGGTGTTATTAATCCTTTGAAAGTGTGAGCCTTTCTGATATGGCACCCGGACTCCTGGGAGATATTGCACAGGCTTCTGTGTACTTGATAAGGAGCATATAAAGTAAAACGCAATGAACTTAATGACCCAGAAATTATTATTAGAGGAAATTAATACCATCTTCAGGAGATTTGTGGCACTTAACATAGCATTTTGAAAGAAGTAAAGATTCTTTTATATCAAGCTGTCTTTCATTTTAAGTATAAACATGTGCATTTGCATTCTGTAATACAGTCTTTGAGTTAGCAAAGACTGTTTAGCATTGGGACATACACTCACAGGGCAGTTGTGGGGTGGGTTTCTGAGATACATGTGCGTTCTTGAGATCTTCTCTGGTTCTCTTCTCACCAATATTTTCATGTTGTTGGCTATAATTTTCATTATTTCCAAATAATTTTTTTCAGAATCAGACTTTTTTTTAAAATCAGGAAATAAGTTTTAGTTGATTACTGTTGTACGTGGCTACTGCAATGCAGCACAGTACACACACATCCCTGTCCCTGAAGCCCATGTGTCCCCTCCACTCAGTGTCAGTTCATCTGTTGACACAGTGACAAGAAGGAGGATCTGTAGAAGATGTGAGTTCCCTTGGTGAGTTTTCCCCTTGTCAATTCCATCCTTTCCGAGGCTACTGGGTAGCCACCATCACTTTCACCAGGGGCTGAGAAATGGAGGTGAACTGTGCTTCCATTTTTATCTGTGCTGGAGATGGAGGCCACAGCCTTGCTGTGATTTTCCAGTGAGTACACCTCTCTTGTGGCTGGTAAACCCTCCCTGGCAAACAATACGCCTCATGCATGGAAGCATAAAATTTTAGAGCTAGAAATAACCTAAAGCATAATTTAGTCAGAGTTTAAAAGAGACTTAACCAAGAGAAATTGAGTTATTCAAAGCCACACAACTAAACGTAGAAAAAAGAATGAGAAACCAGATTTTTCTTATTATTACATCAAGATTTATTATTAAAATTTTTTTTTTTTTTCCTGGAACTTTATTCTTACTTAAGTTTCAATTAGCCTTTTCCAACAGGGTGACTGAGATTATTTTGAAACGGTAGAGTTATATGAGATAACAATTTTCTCTTGCAGAAAATTATCTTTCATTTCTTCACTTCCAAGAGACAAGATGGTGATCAGGGGAAGAGCAGCTGTGAGCCACAGGGACATTCACAGGTCCCTAAACTCTTCACCCAAGAGACCCAAGTGTCTTTTTGCAGTGAAATCCACCACTTAGTTTATTTCCTAGAGGCCTTCATTCAGAAGGGAGATTAACAAACTTCAATAATGCTTCATCCTGTTTTTAAATCTAGGATAGTTAAGACCTGCAGGTCTGATGAGAGGATACTGGGTCTATTTATTATACAAAGTAGTTCACTTCTTCTTGATGGAATTTTGTAGATTCTAGGAGTGAACCGACATGGAATAGAACCAAGCTTCTTGCTAAGGGGTCTGAAGAGTGTCTTTGTCAAATAAAATTAAGCCAACATGTAATTGTCATTTGCCTTATTTTTATGGAAATTGAACATTAGCATGTGCATAATTGATCTGAAGTCCAGACACATCAAAGACATCAATCTATGTATCTATGTGTTTTTAATCTAATTATAAGGAGCTCCATATGTAATTACTCAAAACTTGCTTTTGCTTATTTTATTTTTTTTTAATTAAAGGAAATGTCTATTATTCCATGTCCCTGTCTCTGGCTTTAAAAAATCTCTTTCCTTTTTTCCTCAAATGACCGGAGCTGCAGTCGTCAGCCTCTCCAGGGCCCTTGAACTGAACACTTATTCTTTTAAAAGTCATCAACACGGGATCTGTTGCCAAGAAGAGAAGCCAATTCTTGTCTCCATGCTTTAGGAAGTGTTTTCTTTGTAGGCTGTTGGCATGGAGGTGAAGAGCCTGGAACTCGATACTGGAATGTTAGTAAGAGAGCTGCCATTGGGTACAGTTTATTTTGGAATTAAAGCAAATACATCCAGAAATTGTACTCAGGTTATTCAAATATAAGTAATGAAACATTGTAAATGTAACCACAACTATATCTTATGGGAGATCAATAGAGAACTAAGTGTATTTGCTCTATTTTCACAAGATATACATAGGTATGCTATTATATCAATAAGTTTACCAAAGTAGGAAAGCCTATTCAGAAATTAGAACAAAATTAATTGTAATTGACCTGTAAAGTATTTTAACTACATAAAACTACATGTATTATCAAACCTAGTTAGATATTCGGTTTTTACTTCTTCTGACGATTACAGAATAAATAATAATTGTTATTTTAAAAAGACAATCAGAAAGAGAGATGTATAAAAGAGGAACTGAAGAGAGTTTTAATTTAACCTGAAGTGTTGTGGGTTCTTTTATGTATTTGGTATGCGTGTAGCTCTATATTTTATGTATACATGATGTAGAGAAAATATATGTTTCTAATATTAAATGTTAGTGTTCAGAAAAAAGTGCTATAAAATATGTTAAAACATTCTTGCATATGTATAATTATGCAAAAGGTGAACAGATGCTTGTTTTTGTAGATTTTCCTTGCTTTTAGTGCTTCTAGCATCATTCATTTAACCTGATTTTAATAGATGTTGCTAAAGTTTTCTAAGATAAGTGAATTAGTATTTTCTCTTTCTATATTGACATTAAAGCTGTCTTTATTTGAAAAAAGAAGGTTTATAAAGTTGAGATGTGTTACTGGAATTACAGTTGAGATGTTTTAGGTTGTGCGTACTTGGATGTGTACAGAACGCTTTTTGCTTTGGCACCTAGGCAATTGTGTATTCATGTGTGTGTGCTTATGTGTATGCACGCATGTGTGTACATGAATGTGTGAGTGGAAAAAAAAGATGTTTCTTTCTGAGACCATATGCCAAGAACAATTTTAATAATAGCTTTTATAAGAACACTTTGCATTCTTACAACTAATTTGAAAAATCTGTGTTTGATACCCAACTGGATCATGCTGTATAAAGACTTTTTTTTAGTAAAATATTTTTAAAGTTTTAAAGCAATTGCTACCAAAAAAAAAAGTCTGTATAGCCAACTGTCTCTTAAGAAGTCTTACATTACAAACTTAAAATGTCTAAAACAGGACTTGATTCTCTACAGCCTGACCTTCCTGTAATCTTTATTGTCTCAGAAATGACACCAGCATGTTATTCATATGTATTTTTAAGTAAATATTGTGTGTGTGTGTGTGAAGGGGAGTGATCTGATGTGTAAGTTACTGGAAGTTTGTCATAACATGGTCACAACTTTCACTATGAAGTTTCTCTAAAGCAAGGTCTTTGAAGACAGACTATTAGAAAGTTTTTCATGACTGGTGGTGCTGATTTGCATACTTCTGTGTAATCATGAGTAAAATAATATTTGCTGACTGCTTACTAAGTTTCAGGCACTTTCTTAAGTACTGAGAATACATCTGTCAATTGAACTTAAAACACACTAGCTTTGATGTAACAAAATGAAATGTGTAAGTTTCACCATAGTCAACCCTAGTACTACCTTTCATGTTGAGGACACACCAAAATATTGCACAATCCCTTTCTATTATAAAGAACGTTTTATTTTGAATAGAATAAACTTAATAAGTTTAAAAAATTAAACAACTAGATAGTAATCCAAAGCAATCTACAAGCAAATATAAGCTAGCATGGTTATACAATATATCTGTGTGTACACATGTCAGGAATTCGGAGTAAATGCAGGAAGATGCCAAATTAGGAGTCATTCTTTAAACAAACATACTGGGAGATGGTTGTCTACACTGTATGCATTTGGCATGCCTACCTGTTGGATATAGTTATGACGATTTCTTGTTTCTTTGTGTTTAATGAGTGCTTATGTTTATTAAGTGCTTATGGTGGGCGTGGGCAAGGTACTGGGAAGAAAGATTTGGTTGTACACATTCTTGCCCTCCTGGACTTCATGCAGGAGTTGTTTGATTTTATTATAGAGCCATTTTCAGGGTCATAATCTACTTTTCAGAAGCAGATGTTTCCTATTGCTTGTAGGATAACCGCCTCATACACGTGGTCACAGTTACAAGTCATCATCCCGCAAGCTCAGGACTACCATTCTGCAATCAGGCTCCATCTTAAACTGTGAGAGCCCTTGTTTTGTGAATTAGCTCCTCTTCAGCACAATCTCTGGTCCTGATCCTGAACACTAGCCTCACTGGGAGGTGTTGCAGGTGTTCTGTTCTTCCTACTTCTGAGGCTCCCTTGCCTGGATTCTCAGAAAACCAGGCCTTAGGCAAGATGTGACCCTGAGCTGTGCAGCCTTAGAGCTGCAACCCTTACCTTGCCAGGTTTTAATGTTCTCCTGTGTACAACAATGAATTCAAAGAATTTTAGGGATCCCTAGGTTCCTTGAAAGGTACTTGTTCTCTTTCAAACAAGTGAAAGGAAGATGCAACCCTGTGAAGCTAAGACGATTAGCAGAGCCTGGGAGCCTGGCATGAGTTCCCACGGCTGCCTTGTAAGTGTCACATGCCCATGATGAGGACAGTGTGATATTTTCATCAAGGCCTTTTCTCACCTCACTGCCAGGGAATGAAATGTTCTACCTGTGTTCATCACAGCAAGAGCAAGAAGTGGTCTGAAAAAATAATCATCCGTTCATTATTTGACAGATGAGGAACTTGGAGTCTAAAAGGATTCAGGCAGAAGAACCTAGCTTTTGACAACCAGTCAGTCTTACCAAACTTAAACAAATAGGCTAGGATTTTAAAATTATAAAATGATTTATGGAAGTACCTTTAAGAGAATTACTCTCTGCCTTGTTTCTTAAATTGCAAAGTAACAAACTTGCTTATTTTTGATATCTCAGGGATATTTTGCTGTGAACTGAATGTCATAATGAATAGTACTGCCTCTGGAGATAGAGCTGGGTTTACGTTGTGGTTGTATCACTTACTAATTTCGTGATGTGGGCCACAATACTAAACTTTCTGAGCCCCAGGTCATTGCCTCTAAAATGGAGGGAATAATGATTGGTATCAATCTCATTGGGAAGTTGTGAGAATTAAATGATACAATGTGCATGTGAAACCCTCAGCAGGATGCCTGCCATGTTGTGAGTAGGATTGCTATTGGATGTTTTTATTATCATTACTACTATTATAATTTGAATGTCACTTGGAACTTCTCTGCCTCTTGGGGATTTAGTTTGAAAATTTAATTCAACAGCTGGTGGAAGCTGAAGATTTTCTCATAATTTCTGGTTTTATCCCAACCATACACTCCCTTCTTAAGGTGCTTCTGTTTCTACTCTTCTATTGATGGATACCATCTTGTTTGGCTTCAATTTACCTTCTGCACATTCACATTGAGCCAAGACTTTTATAAAAGTGTCCTTTTACTGAAGATGTGGAATTTCACAGAAGAGGGATTGTACCACAATGTGTAGGTCATGACCCCCTTCCTTCCCACTCATGTTCTGCTTCTTCTAGGACCCACATGCCAACATGTGCCTTAACCACATCATGTAGTTCCTGAACGGGTAATTGATTCCCTCTGTCTGACAGTTTTCCTCTCAAAGAATACACCCAACCAGCAGGAGTTTCTTTCTTGGCTCCCCTGGACTGCTGGTGAGCAAAAATTCTCAGTCGTTATCTTCCATTCTGTCATTAGACTACACTGGACTTCAATGGATTACATTAAACTACTCATAACATAGTGGCTTCCATATTTGCCTATACTCCAAAGGAATGCCCTGATTCTATTTCAGGAATTTTCTTTGTCCTCTGTCACTATCAGTCAGCTACTTGTTGATGTGAGCGTGCTATCCCTCGGGGTGATCCCCACTATCTAACATGATGCTTTCAGCCTTTGGGGCAGCAAAGGCTGAGGGCATTAGAAGTGTGTGTAAAGCTCTCTGAGTGGGAGCTTCTGCCCTCTCTTTCAGGAAAAAAATAAATAAATTTTAGTACCCGGGCTTTGTGGCAATTCTTTTGTTAGCTGAGCAACAGTTTTTCTTTAATTCCTGCTTTTCTATATCACTTCAGCTAGCAGAGGTTGACAGATCAATGTGGTGTTAAAGATATGTAGCGACATTTGTCTGGCACTATTGGAGAATGAAGTGTTTCCTATAAATAAATTTTCCGGGTAATGAGAGCTCATCATTTTAGATACTGAAACCTTTAAACATTTTAGTAATGTTGAGTGGAGTGCTAAGACATAATATGGCTTAAAATCTAGAAAATAATTGATCCATACAAATAGGAAGGCAGAATCACAGTGGTTCAGAATACCGGCTGGAGTCAGACTTGCTTCACAGGGTTGGCTGTGTCTTCCTTCCATCCCAGATGAAGGGCACAGCATTGAGCTCAGTAATACATCTTGTTTCATATGCTTGATTTGAAGATGAATGTCCCCCTCCTTGGAAAATCTTAGCAAAGTACCAAGCACTTTTTACATGCTTACTCTCCAGCTCTTATTGCTTCTATTAACATTTTTATTTTTATAAATCAACAATGACAACAACAACAATATAAATAACCAACCAGGCAAAGAGTAAAAGCAAGTAATTCAGAAATTAAAAAGTGGTAATCATTTAAAAATCTATTCAATATCACAAATAATCAAATAAGTTCAAATTCAAATGAAATATATGCAATTTTTCACCCACTAGAGAAAAAGTCCACATGGAATTGAAAGTAGATGAGCTCTTGGCTGGGACAGTATTATTGATGGATAATTGACAGCATTTATAAACACAGCACCTTGATTCCCAATTTAATCTCTAAGAAATTATTCTAGAAGTGTTCCTGTACAACTATGCAAGGTGTGTGTAAAATATTCTAACAGCCAGATTGATTGTAATTACAAAATTGTTTCAGTTTTGCTTTATTTTTATAAGGAAGGCTTTTGGTTACATCTATTCTGGAATATCTATGCATTGGAATATTACACAATAACAAAAAGAGACGAATGTGTATGAACTGAATATATATTTGCTCATAGCATGCTAAATTAAATTAAAAAGGAGATTGTAAGGAAAGGTAATTTTATGTTCAAAAGGGAGTTTAGGGAATGTTCAACCCTTATTCAACCCAATCAGAGGTCACTCTTGGAAACAAGATTCATTGCATAGATAGGGAATAGACATTTCTTTTCACTTTATATAGTCTTGTATTAATTTTTTTTATTCTTTTAAAAAAACCGATTTTTATTTCTTTTAAATGATTGAAACTATAATTTATTAGATATAAGCATTCATGCTTTATTGTCTTAAAGTGATTCTATATTTTTAAAAATGGTCATTCTTACTATCATGCATTAATATGAAAAATATGCAACTCTTTATTTTTACCCTAAGTTGGTGCTTTTCCAAGCCTTCTACATCCCACAACTAGTTACTAGAATGTGATCATCTTGGAGCCAATATACTGAGGTAATAATGTTTTTTGAAATTAGAGTGTTTCAGTCAATATCATTACCATATGTTATAGAGTATACTGTAGAAAATCTTCCACCTGGTTACTGCATCTGTCTTGCTTAGAGCTAGTATGATTCCTAAGAGCATTTCCTCATCTAGTTATGTTGTGTTTTCATGCTTTATGTCTATTGAACTGCGTCATGTTGATGCCCATGTTTAGAAAAGGTGGCAAATGTTTGTTGATTCTTTCCAAAGGTTCTAGACATTTGGACTGAAAGTGAACCCTAATACCCTGAAAAGATTTTTCTCTAAAGTGGCTTTTAACATTTTAAGAAGCTTAGCAGGGAGCAGGTCATTTCACAAGCAGGAAGCCTCAGGGTGTCCCTGGTGATGATGGCCGCGAATAGAGTGTGAGTCCACTCTGTGCATATGGCCTTGAAAAGTGCTTCTTCATATTTGTTCCTGAAATGTAAAAAAATTCAATAATATAGAATCAATTTACTTCATTAATAAACCATGAAATTCAATATCTCACAAAAGAGCATGACTCTTGGCTATTAGACTATTTGTACCACAGCTAAGACATCTTCAGGAATCTTAATACTACAGCCTTGGCAATATTTGTTATATTTTAACTTTAAAGAGATAGGTTCAGACTACTAAAGACACTGAATACATTACTTCAATATGTTGCTGTAGCAAATACTTGACATCATAGAAAAGGTCATGAAGAAATGTTTTGGTTTCATTATTGGCTTAAAAGATTGGTGTGAGCACCTTGACTGTAGAGAGCAAATCCACTTAAAACCAGAGTTTCTCGTAGCTGATTTATTCATATATTAAAAAGCAAAGAACAACTGTGCATTGAATGGCTAGATGGTATTTTGAATTTTATTGTTTTCTCCAGCACTAAGATTTATTTTTGGATCACTGTCCATCCTTTGTGAATGGTAAATACTATGTAGATTGGCATTTGGTCAAAAACTTCTATGCATGAAACAGTGATCTTCCTTATACACTTAAACTTTTGGAATGCAGTTGTAGTAATCATAGCATATTTTCTCTGTTTTGTTCCTTGGACCATAAGGGGAGCTGCCATTTATAAAACATCATCAGATCTCGTGGCTTTCCTCTGCATTAGCTAAACGAAATATCTCTTCTCATGCACAATGAGCATTCACTGAAAAAGTGAACAAAAGTCTTGAACACTTTTCTCTCATGTATTTGCTACACATCGGCTATGACATAATACATAATCTACACATCAGTGTATTCAACCAATTATGAAGCAAAAGCTATGCAAGCATGTCCTGAGAAAATTGTCACTGTTTTGCCTTAAATGCTATTGGCCTCATGAGACTTTCAACAATATCATCTAAATGAAGAAATACGCAATAGTTCTTTCTACATTCTCTCGTATATTTGTCATTAACTTTGTTAGTGAGTCTTTGTGTTTCTCCTTAGTTACATAATTTTTTCCGTTTTTGGATAAAACTGCACATTTGAAGAATGTCTGTAATTTGGGTCTCTTCTCTGCTTTTAGCAAATGAGTCAGTTTCATACAGATACACGTCATTTTATATTAGTTCTGCAAAACCTTGGTTGGCTTACCCAAGGTGTCACTCTGAATTTATTTCTCTTTGGAAATAGCAAGAAAAGTTTCAGTGATTTCATGTCTTTATTTGAAATATCTCTTAGTAGGTAACATACTAAGTAGTGAGGTAAAGATATGATTCCACAGAAATTCCCATTCCTCAATCTCTCTGTTCTTTCAGCTGCTTTTATAAAATCTTGCCTGTAGATCTACTTGTCCTAGTACACTGAACTTTATACTTCATATTCACGCTGGAATGTATTCATATTTTATGCTTATGACATTGTTTTTAGTTATTAAATTAATATTTCTACTTCTATTGGTACTTGTCAACTTTAGTTTAAGTCACTGATATGCTCAATAAGTACATACTGATATGTACTCAATAAGTACACTGATATGCTCAATAAGTTCCAAAAAAAAAAAAGTACATTTCCATAGTAACAATTAAATGGAAGTCTGAAAAATATAAAATTTTATATGATAATGATATGAGATGTTAAGATGAGATTATGTGCATTATAATAATATAACATTGGTTGAGATAGTGTAAGCAATGCCATTTTTTTTTTTGAGATGGAGTTTCTCTCAGTCACCCAGGCTGGAGTGCAATGGTATGATCTCGGCTGACTACAACCTCTGCCTCACAGGTTCAAGATATTCTCCCATCTCAGTTTCCCAAGTAGCTAGGATTACTGGCACCTGCCATCATGCCTGGCTAATTTTTATATTTTTAGTAGAGGCAGGGTTTCATCATGTTGGTCAGGCTGGTCTTGAACTCCTGACCTCAGGTGATCCACCCACCTCAGCCTCCCAAAGTGCTGGGATTACAGGCATAAGCCACCACACCTGGCAGCACAGGCCACTTTTTAGTATATGGCCATTTTTGTAGTATATGTGCCATATACATTTGTGTGTGTGTGTGTGTGTGTGTGTGTATGTGGTGTGTGTGTGTGTGTGTGTGTGTGTGTAGACTTTAAAAATGTACTGATCTAAATGATTTAATAAGATTTTTGAGCGAATGATAATCATTGTTACATTGATTTAGATTTGGAAGTATATACATATAAAATAGGCTTTTCCTCTGCATCTGCCAAACCACCTGCAAATATTTTTCACAGGCCGAAGGTGGTCTGCAGTCATCATGCCAGAAGCAGCCACCGATGTCCTGTTTTATTTCCCCTATCAGTAGTCATTTTCAGTTGACCATGCTACACACTGATTCCTTCACTTCCTTCTATACTTCTATCCTTTATCACTCAATTAGAACTCAAGAGACAGTTATCTGAACTCATAAACCTTATTTCATTTGATGAGCATACTGTAACTAACAAGTCCAGCAAATTTTGCATAAGGCATGCACCACATATGCTTTGCACTTGCCCTTTCTTATGATGCTCAAAGCCTATGTAACTTTATGTCAAATGCCTGATTTAATTTCAACTGTCTTTGCTGGAAAGCTGAATTCTAGGAAATTTGAGCCCCACTCTCTGTGAAAATGTGCATACCTAACATCCAACTGTTATTCTGCCAAACTTACCCTTCATTCAAGTATTTACTTCTCAAACAACTATACTGCCTACTATTGTTTTATGGGTATTAGCTCATTTCACTCCCAGAATAAGCCTATGAAATAGGTACTATTATTTTTACCATTTTGCAAATGAGGAAACTGAGGCATGAAGATAGTAACTAACTTGCCTAAGCTCATAATAGTAAGTGTAAGAACAAAGATTTGAACCCAGACACTCTGGGTACAGAGTACCTGTTTTTTTAAAAACTGTTATTTAATATCATGTTTATTTAGCAGACTTTTTGGAGGGTAATAGTTATACAAGGAAAAGCAAATATGAGGAAAATTATATAAATGTATCAGTCACTAAAATTCATGGAGGTATAGGACATGAATCATAATAAATATTTACACAAGTATCTGGAGAAATTTGGAGTTGGAAGGGACTGAGAGGAATAGGGGAAGTTCTGGTGTCTGTGAAGGGCCATTGCCGCTGCACAGGATTTGGCATCTTATGCAAGGGAGATGATAAAGCTAAGAGCCACTGTTAGGACATATATTGGATGATCTTATTTCCTCTATTTTTTCATTAATAAAATAGTGACCTGCTTAGAGATTGGCAGCCAACATACACAGAACAATTTCTAAGTGAACAAGTGGGAAATCTGTTCTTAGCTGATAATGTGTTCCCGGCACTGTTGCATTTGACCTATCAAACGTCACAACTCCACCTTGGGATCCAGGGCGACACAATTCATGCCTTTACCCCCAATAACTGAAACAGGCTTGCAATGATAAAAAGCTTCATTTTCTAAAATATTAAAAAATGCAACTTCAGAATTGTTAAATTGACAACATTTCTCTTTTGGTAAGAATCTTTTATGGAAAGATATGTTTGCATTTGTGTGTGTGTGCATATTAATTGCAGAAAGACTCTGAAAGAAGCTGTTAGGAACCAGTGCAACCTATTATGAAAAAACAGTTTTGACTATAATAAAATCCCATTCATCAAAACCCCAAAAGATAATTCTAATTTTACCAGATTGATTTTTTGCATGGAAGTTGAATCAAATCAATTTCATATAGTTTGCTATTAAAATGATTCTAAGAAATGATTGTGAATAGATATGTCCAGTGTGTCATGGGCTGCATGAGCTGGAAATTCAGAGAAGTCTGGGCTAGAGATAATAAGTTAGTTGAAATTGGTGTGTAAATGGTATTTTGAGCCATGTGAATGGATTAGATAACTCAGAAAGAATGCGCTATAGCATCGCCAGGTGACTCCACTTCATAAGTAAGATTGAACAAATCCTCCAGTGTTAAGTGTGTTGGCTTCAAACAGGTCAACCTTTAATGAAATATGACTGCCATTGTCTTCAAAATTTGTAATTTTCATCCCAACTGAATAAAGACCATAGAGTATTTAATAGTTTGCTAAGTGCTTCACATTCTGAAAATGGCTAATGTTCACAGTGACTCAAGAGCTGATACTGTTCACAATGAGTGGCAGATGATCAAAAACGCACTCATTCTCATTTAAAAAGCACATTGCCAATAGAATTTGTAATCTAAGTGGTGTTTAAATTTTCAGGTCAGTTCTATAACTGAATTATAAACTTCTAAATGTGTTTGCATATGCATAACACTTGTGATATTTATACCTGTGGAGAGAATGAAGCTCAGAATTTACCTACAAATGCAGTACTATATGTGAAGGTGCTTCCAATATGACAAAGTGCTGTGCATAGGTGTTCTTATTAGCACTGTACTCCTAGTTTAGCGCATCTCCCGAAACCCACCGGGAAAAGTCATTTTGATTATCCATATTAAAACATGCTTTTGTGGTAGACAGCATGTCATCTGTTGACTGTTCAATGTCAACTGTGTATTTATCTAGAGTTCTTTGTAGTAAGTGAAAGACAGGATCACTTGTCTAAAGAGCACTTGAACCCTGCTGTGCAATAAATGAAAAAACAAGGTGAGACTTCGTTGTTCTGAGAACGGCGTGTGGGAGAAGGAAGCACAGGCCTGTCTTAGGAGCGAGGTGCGTGAGATTCTGCAGGGGATGCGGCGTGGCTCCGTGGGTTCTGTTCCCCTTTCCTGCCTCCAGGCTGCTCATCTGCGAGACACTCCCAGCTGCAGTAGCATCGCTCATTACGAAGCCTGGCACTCCACGCTGTGATGGCACCGCCTGGCAGAGGTCCTGGGGGAACCACTGAGGGGAGAAGACTGCCTGGTTCTGGGTGCTAGTGTGTATTTTAAAGTGTGAATGCAAACTTGTCTCCCTGGTTTTTGTTTTTTTTGTTTTGTTTTGTTTTTTTGTCTCTGCTACATTGCTGTTCAAATGTGAAATCCTTTTAGCTTAGAATTCAAGTTAGCCACATGACCCCAGATGTTGAAGAGATAAGCCTGCCTTCTTCCTGAACTAGGGAAAATAGTCTGAGCTCCGTATAAATGTGGGCTATGGCCCAAAGAGAGGGCAGCTTAGACCGAGGGCCGAAATAAAAATTAAAATAGATCTTTTCTAAGGGGCAAGGCCGAGGAGAGGCCAGGTTCTAATGACTGGGTGGATATCTCTAGTGCTAAGGAAACAGAATGATGTGTACAAGTCCATAACCTGTGGCATACTTGGTTTTCTGCATTCTGTGTGTGGCAAAGCCTTAGGACTAAGAAAGGGTTTCAGGGAGATTCTGATGTTATTTCTGCAGGTCCCAGGAAGCCATCTTAGGATACCTGCCAGGTGGTGACAGGAAGTTGAGAAAGCCTGAGATGTGTTCAAACTTCTAAGAAATTCTCGCATCTACCAAGAGCTGCTGGAAAAAAAAAAAAAAAAAAAAAAAACGCACAGGAGGGCAACTCACTCCACCGGCTAAATCGGTTTGGAGGCACTGAAATCTAATAAAAAACATATCTGAGTATCCATCCAATCCTGGACCCACTGCCAGGAAGAGAAGAGACCTTGGTAAGCCGTCCTCTATTACCCTTCAATTTTCTAATCTAAAATGCGAGTAATACCCATTCCTTCTTACTTTGCGAACATGTTGTGTAGATTAACATGATGGAGTTTGAAAGGTGTTATTTAAATATAATATGCCATTAAAGTATTATCATTCTAGTTGCTGGTGATTATCTAGAAAGCTTTAAATCACCTGGTTATTTCCGGGATTCAATTTTCATTGTCGGGTGCTATTTCTCCTTTCAAAGATATAACATTTCTTTGTAACATAGCAGAGACTTTACAGTTGTGAGTTCTGGACTTGTGATTACAATTCTATGTATCACTTGAATGCATTCAGAATTGGGGCGGCAGGAGTTTTAGATGCAGGTTGTATCATAATTTGAAAAAGAAAACACAGGGCACCTTAAAATGAGTTTTCATCTTGTCTGCACATTTTTATTTTGGGAGGACAAGGTGAAAAATTTGGTCAAGCCCACTTTAAAGTATCACATGATCATTTAGCTAGGGGTAGAGTGAAAAATGAAAATTCAGAGATTTGCAACATAGCAATTCCATATGCCTGGCATTTGTCTGCATACATACTCCCCATTGGTCTCTTTATTTCCCAACTTTTTTTTTTTTTTTTTTTTTTTTTTTTTTTTTTTTTTTTTTTTTTGAGATGGAGTCTTACTCTGTCGCCAGGCTGGAGTGCAGTGACGCAATCTCGGCTTCACTGCAACCTCTGCCTCCTGGGTTCAAGCGATTCTTCCGCCTCAGCCTTCCGAGTAGCTGGGACCAGAAGCGCATGCCCCTACGCCCGGCTAATTTTTGTATTTTTAGTAGAGACGGGATTTCACCATGTTGGCCAGGAAGGTCTCGATCCCTTGACCTCATGATCCGCCCACCTGGGCCTCCCAAAGTGCTGAGATTACAGGCATGAGTCACTGCGCCCGGCCCAACTTGTTACATTATATGCCATTTCCCAGAAGCTGTCTTTCCTTTACTGTTTTCTTTACAAATGTTTCTCATTCAACAACTCTAACCCAGACACATTTTTTTTTTTTTTTTTTTTTTTTTGGCCACAAAACTGTATCTATAGTCAATAGAAACTTCTATAGTCAAGGTTGTGTAAAAATCTTTGTGGTCCATGTGAAGTGAATGTTGCTTTTTCTAAACTTCCATTGCCTTTTGACCCCTGTATAATCAATACTGAATTGTTTTCACTTTAACTTATTTGGTGGTTGAAAGAAACGTGATTGAATGTCTGTTTACTTCCTGGGCCAAGATATTTCTAGCTTGTTATACAAGTCAGTGGTTAATGGAACATGAGGTAGGAGATGAAGTTGGGATGGAAAATGATAGCACAGTCTTTACTGGGAGTTTTAGAAAGTGTTTTTAGTAGTACAATTTTAGAATAGTCTGAAGGCTTTTTCCTTTAATTTTACTATTACATATTTGACAAAGAATCAAAAGAACATTCCCACTTTTTGACTTCAATATCCATAAATGCTATTCCTAAATGTATCACCGTATAGCCTTCAAAAATGCCATCTATTTTTCTCCCTCCTGAAATCTTTAATATATTTTGAAACTCTAGTCAGTTTCTTTTCATTTGTGATGACTTAACGACTTGCTCAGCAGATGTACAATTTATTAACTTTGAGAGAGCTCTGTCTTAAAAGTGTTACTGCTGCTGTGTCTATGTACTTGTTGACAATTTTCAACTAATGAATTTATTTAGAAAGCAATGAATCTAAAAATGATTACTTTTCATTATTATATACTTTTGCCTTTTCATTTTAAACATACTTATGCATCCTTTCTTCAAGTAGAGCTCTCACTCTATTAATAACTTTACATATAAATCGCCGTAAAGAAGGGCTTTCACTGTAAATTTTCCATTAAAAATTATTCTAGCTTTCTGTGTTAATTAGGGTAAAAGAAAAAGAGAATCAGGTTTCAGTAGGTATCTAGAGTGCTGTTGCTTACACAATGCTTGAGATAGACAATGTTCTGTACAAAGAAAGCAAATGGTGAAGGATTATTATGCTGAGCACTGTAGAATAGCACCCTCTTCTTATCTGTTGGGCAGAGCCTTTTTATCAGACGGAATTGTGGCCATGGGCATTCGGTAGTATTCCCACTCTGCTTCTCACACGAACAATGGGGAACTCTGATACGTTCTCTTTCCCTCTGTACCTCACTTTTGTTTTCTACCCTGGCATTCAAGTTCCTACCATGCCAAAGTTTTCAGTTTCTACTGTGAGCAGAAAAGAAGAAAGCTGAGTATTAACAGCTATTGTTGAAAGGTTCAAAATGGCTTAAAGAGATTAATTTGAAATGACACTGTGGAGCCCAACAATTCATGATGGCTATTTTCATTTATTTGACAATTTTGCATGCTTCTTGCATGAAAGTCTTCCTTGGGGAATGACCCTGTTTCATTGATTGTTATTCTAAATGAAATAAGTGTCGAAGCAAATGATGAGTGGACTCTAACTGAAGTGTAAATTACTATGCCAGGAAAGTTTTCAGTAAACAATTACTGGTGAATAATCAAGAATGCAAACTAATAAGTGATGCAATATTCAATCAGTAAATACTTTTCCATTAAATCAGTAAATAATTTTCCATTATTTCTTTGCAAACCATTTTCCTTTTCCATGTGGAAATGCCATGTCAATGAATTACACTCACTATTTGATTTAATTGGCATGCTCACTTACCAACTGTTGCTCATAAATTAGGATTCAGGGAACATTTCTAAAAACCTGTCAAACTCTCCATTTTTAGCAGGCAATAGTTTTTTGAGGCAAACCCGAGTGCTCAGTTTACTATGTGAGTTGAGACAGTGAAAAGCTGGTGTAGTGTCATGCCAGCTGCTGTGGGCTACTATTTATTAGAAAATTGTTAGGATATGTGTGCTTCTAAAACTGTCTTTTCTCTTTTTAAAATATACTGTTGTTTTAAAAAAGAAGTACTTTATACCCTCAGTGTGAATGCTTTGTCATCTTAATATGTGACAACCTATAAAATAACCAAATCTACATCATTTCTCTTGCACGTCCTTGAATCTCACCTCACTACTTTCTCTTCCACATTCTCTATTCAAAATATGCGTTCCAAAATAACTTAGTTACCCACTATTTTATCACAAATCTCACTAATAAGTTATGTTTTGTTTGTTCCTTCTAGATGAAATGGTAAGATCTAAACAAAAGATTTTTTTAAAGTGTCATGCAGTTTTGCTTTTTTTTTTTTTAATATATTTCCACTTGATGCCAAATACTAGATACCTAGTATTAGATATACAATCTGAATGAGTGACACAATTTTTCATTTCATCTGGACATCAAGGTTGGAGGGAGGGAGCGAGAGAGCACACATGTGTATGGGGATGCCAGCTCCTCTGTGTGTTATTCTTAGAGGCCTCATCTTGTTCAAGCAAATTACCTCATCTCTTTCTTGGCTTCCTGTCTGTTCTTTTCCATCTCTTTGATGTATTTTATTATTTTTTCTGGAATTGCTGCATGATCAATCAATTAGCAAATTCCACTTGCTTATTCAACCTCTATAAAATGCATAGCACAGTTGAAATCTGTAAAATGAGGGAATCCTGACCTGGTGGAGTTTATATTTTTAGAATACAATTATTGAAACATCAAATAACTCAATAACATGAAAACATTGCATATTTATGAATCCAAAACAGCGTGACTTAAGCCAAATACATATACACAAATATGGACGAAGTTTTGTTTAAAATACATATAGTTTTCTAAGTTGCAAATTACAGTAATCGTTGATGAAAGGTAGCTGAGCAGTTACTTAGGGTGAAATTGAATTTTCATTCCCTAGAAGTTGAGCTAAATTACTGTTATTCAGAGGGGAAAAAAAGACAAAGGGACTGACTGAATTATTTTTAATTCTTTTCTTTGCTAGAGTGTGAGAGTATTTAAAGTCTATAAAAGTATTGATCATGCTAATTATCTGATCCAGTAATACAAGAGTCATTTACCAGTTTGCTCAATGTCTATAGTCATGGAACTGGGTAGAACTACCAGTACTTTTCTCTTGTTACTGTTAGGAGTCCAGAAAGAAGAACGATTTGTTGTTTTTGTTGACTTTCTGCTCTGGGAATCTTAACACACTAGAATGGAGTGAAATGTATAGTACCAGTGAACCAATTCTTTGGACACCACATTTCTGCATTTTGTTTTTAACATTAGGTTGGTGCAAAAGTAATTTCAGTTTTTGCCATTGAACTTTACAAAGCCCCTCCTCTCCTTCTCTCCTTCCCTCCCCTTTCTCTCTCCTTCCCATTCACCTTCCCTTTTTCTCTTTCCTTCTCTCCTTCTCTCCCTTCTTTTCTTCCTCTTTTGTTCCTTCCTTCTCTTCCTCCTTCCCTTTCTTCTTCCCTCTTTCTCTTTCCTTCTCTTCCATTGATTTATTCCACAAATGAGATGGAGCAGAACTCATCATTGAATACCCCTTCTAGCCCTTCCTTCCACATCCCTCAGCCTACTTTCACCATCAATTTCAGTAGGAACAAAAGCATTGACAAGTTGCCAATTGGGTACTTATTTTCAATAAGGGAAATTTTGTGATAATTTTATTCTCTAGTTAAATAGAGAGTGCTCATTTTATCTTGTCTAATGTGTATAATGTCTTTAAGTCTAACAAATGTATCTCATATGGCTGTGGTACTTGTCTTGCAATTTGAAAACATTTTATGGCTCAGTCTTTCCTTAAAGGACACAGCAAGTTATTTTTAGCTGTCAGCAGCAATCTATATTGTAATACTTTTAGATACAGTAGTCTCAGCTCTTTCCTAATCTCCTTTATCATGGTGGTAGGAGCTGTTAGACACTGAATGTATTGCTGGGCACAGGAGTAGAATTTTCTTGCCCGATGACCTCAATAGTCAACAGGATTGTCACCTCATCGACTTCCCTGGAAGTAAAAACGTGTCCTGGATGAAATCTATGGGATCCTTTTTAACTTTGGGGGTACGTCTACTTAAGAAAGTGAAATCCAATCTGAATTTATACTTATGATCAGTCTGTCTTCTTCATTTGGGGCCATTCAAAGACTTATCTCTTGGTAAATTATAATGAAAAGGATAAAGGTGGCTATTCTATATATATATATATATGTCCAATTATGTCTCTGTAAGCCCAGTCCTGTGAACCTAAACACCTTAGCTGAGACACTATAAGTAACATTATCATTTCTGACAGATCAAAGTCTGTTGAAGAGTGGTTCACGTTTAAGACCCTAAACACGCTTGTGACTCTGTTTCCTTTCCAGTGATCTCTTGTCCAGAAAGTAATGTCACCACCGTGAAGATCTACTAAAACTGGTATTTTTTTTAGTACTGAGAAAACAGAGTCTATCATCTATCTATCTATCTATCTATCTATCTATCATCTATTTATCATCTATCTCATATATTTGTAAAGGGTGAATCTGCTTAATCATACTTATTTAGCCAAATGAACAGTAAAAAACACATCACAAAATAAGTGGATACATATTTTTATTTTCCAAGAATTAATATATAAATTTCTTCCTATAAAGTGGGAGAAATACATTTCCTAAATTAAATATATATTATCTCTAATGCTGTGAAATATGATGTTGGCTCATTCCTTGAGGAAAATGTTGTGTTGTGTGGGGACAACAATTTTGATAGATTTGATCATACATGACCATCGGACAAGTGTCCAGTTCTGTGACATCCTTGTTACATTTTTCATTCAAATAGAAGCATACAGGTACAAATAGAAGCATACAGGGAAACGAAGTGAAAAACAAAACAACACAAAACACCTGAGGATTAATAGACCTCAGAGGCAACAGACAATTGACTCTGCAGTTCATTTCTTTCACATTTCTTCTGACCTTCCTTCCTACCACATTATGCAAAAGAGTGAATAATTGTTAATAAGACGTAAATGAAAAGCTTCATAAAATAAATGAGTTTGAAGGAGGATTTACAAGTCTTTCAATAGCAAGGGGTGACTGTTCTAACAGCAGAACATTTTTGGTCTTCTTTGCATTACAAGACTATAGAGACGTATAGATAATCTTTGTTTTAAAAAACTGTGGGATATTCCTTTTAGTTAAAGGAAAATAATGCATGCAATGATTGACAATCCCAACCCTTACATTTTATAGCAGAGTAAATATACTTATAATTAGAGGAATATTATCTTTTCCTATTTAGAGGGGTGAGTTATGAGACCTTAAAGTTTGAATTATGTGAAAATGAAAAATCGATTTCTTCATTATTTCTTTCTTCTTAGTTTCTCCTAAAATGCAAGTGGATTACAGGGTAGGGAGTTATTGGTAAAAGAAGGCATAAATAAACTCTTTGAAAGCGATACCCTCACAGTTTGATGTCAAATAGCAGCACGTGGCTTCCAAGTACATTGTGCTGGTTCATACCACAAGGAATTGTCCCTGGGGTTCATACGTTTTTTATTATTGTGGTACTGACTGCCCCTAATCAATTTTTACTTAATTTTCTATGGGGACATATATTTCTATATATCTATATCTATCGATGTAGATAGATATATGTTGGAATATATATATTCCACAGTGAAATTTTGACCATTATTATTTTTCATTGAATTTTACCAATACTCAATAACACAACCAACTGGTATTTCATTTTACAGTTGGAAAAAATCCAAACAACTTTCAGACTCACCAGGAAAGCCCCAGTTTAATGCTTATTGTTAATGAACACTCCTGTGCACCTGGTTTTATGGTTGGTAAAAAATCATTTCTCTCAAGGGTCCAATTTCTGTAAACCTCCTTTAAACTAGTAAGAAGATAGCATATCGACAAAACTCAAGTTACTCCAAATATTTGGTCTAGAATTTGCTTTTGAAATCCATCGGATATTAGAAGTAAGAATTTGAAATCCCCTGGGTACAATTGGTTACTATTATATCTGTGAATGTTTGAAAAGGATTTAATTCAGATAAAAAACCCTTAATTTTAAATTCATATCATAGATTAAACCTTAAAAGATTAACCGAATTACACAATGTCCTTGACCATTTGAAAAACAAAGTGCATTCTCAAACAGTTTTTTAAAAAACAAAGTTCAATAATGATGATATCTTCTATTTTGAGTGCGGATTTCAAAAAATGATAGTTTGAATTTACTGTAGAGTTTCATTCTCTCAAGTTGATTAAAAAATGCTTCTTTCAGTGGCAGATGAAGCTCAGCTAGAGAAGTACAGAAGAGAAAATAGCTCTTGGCCCAGCATGTCCCAGAAACCAACTGTTCTCATTTTAAAAGGTAGTTTTGTGGTCTTTGGTTCAAATTAATGCCCCATAGGTAGGGGCTTACATTTGGTTTATTTTTGGTTAAATACAACTATCAAGTTTGAAATACAAAAATTCCTGAGAAAAACTTGTAAAATCCTTTGGGCAGTGCTGCTCAAGTGAATCAGAAGCAGATGGGCTCAAATTTCTCTGAAAACACATGGTTCTATGTGTGTGAGAGGGTAATGTGGAGCTTTGCTGAACCCCAAACTTGAGCTATGTGGCTTCAGGACAGAGCTTCAGATGTGTGAGAGCTTCTCTCTTGAGTTTTGTTTCCTTGTCCCTTACAGAGACCCTCATTAGGAAGGTCTGATTAATATTTCTATGTCTGAGGGGAAAAGCATGGTGTGAATTTATTTTTCATGCCACAAGTGGTCTTGGTGATCACCACAAAAATTTTGGATTAACCAATGTTGTGCCCTATCTTTACAGCAGTGAAATATTTCCTGCTACAATGAGCCATTTGGTTTTCCAGGGATTTTGGAGTTGACAAAATGAAAGATGCAATTTGCTCACTGGGCCTGTTTCCTGTTCTGTCATGTAATGAATGAGCTATGCTTGACTACAGAGGCTGATTTGGGTTCAAAGATGGGTGAGAATAATGTTTCAGATTTAAGATGGTTGTTTTCAACTCATTTTACTATTAAATCGGTAAATAAGCAGTGCGGAAACAAATGAGGCACAGACAAAGTGAGTGTATGCTGCTGTAAGATGCTGTTTTCCCTCGTCGTTCTTAAAGAAAGTGGTCATGAAGTTTGTGGTTCCTCTAGCTTTTGAAGAGAGAAAAACTCCAGAGAAGAAACAGGAACTTACTGCTTTTCATAGTCATCTGATGGGGATGGAGGGACACAGCCCGCATCAGCCATCATTCGTCCATCTTATTCCCACAAAGGAACATTCCTGCTGTGTCTTAGTTACCTATTTCACATTTTATTTCTTGCTGTGATAAGGAACCTACTCAAGGTCTTTGTGTAGCAAATCCTTCCTTGGTCTACCAGAGTTTAGATTACGTTTTTAGAAAATAAAAATATTTTATTTTCTTTAATATTAAATATTAAAATAATATTAAATCCTAAATATTTAAAATATTTAAAATAAAAAATAAATATTAAAAATATTTCATTTAATTCTTTCCAGATTTAAATCACTAATATACCTGAAAATATACTATGCCCCCGGAAAGCCTCTTAGTCAAAAATCTTGACATTTGCTTACAAGGAGCCGGAAAAATATGTTCCAGGAGCAAGCGACATTTACATTTCTAAACAAGCTGGCAAAATGTGATTCACTGAATTCTGAATATGTTTTCAACTGGAATGTCTCACTGGAAGGATAATGACACTTGGTTAATTTGGCATAGAAGAGGAATTGAGGTGCTCCACAGAAGAAATTTTCCAGATACTGAAAGTATCAACACTTTGCCTTTTAATTTTTTTAGAAAATGTTTTTCTGAATGCATTTAATGCTTCTATAGCATCTTTAGTAGAAGGAGCACAGCTTGGTTTTTTAGCTTGCCAGGGTCACGGTTACAAATATAGGTAAAAACTGAACATCTATGGAAATTATTCAGCTATCTCTTTGGTGAAACAGAATACAGAAACTCAAGCTGGGCATGGTGGCATGTGCCTGTACCTGTGGTTCCTGCTACGTGGGAGGTGGAGGTGGGCGGATCGTTTGAGCCCAGGAGGTCAAGGTTACAGTGAGCTAAAATGGTGCCACTGCATTCCAGTCTGGGCAACACAGCAAGACCCTGTTTCAAAGAAAAAAGAAAGGAACTTAGAAACACATTCTAAATTTTTCTCTCTGGTTTGAGCAAAAATGCTTCTGCGCATTTTGAGGAAGAATGAAAATGTGTATTAGGAAGAATGAAAATATTTATTTTCTTCTCTGGGAGGAGAAACTCGTATTTGTTTTTGCTGTGGTCTGGGTGTTTGCTGGGGTTTGGGTGTTGGTTTTTAAAAGCCTCCTGTTGAAATGTGATCCCCAGTGTTGGAGGTGGGGCCTAATGGAAGGTGTTCAGGTTGTGGGGGCAGTCCTTCATGAATAGATTAATGCCCTCCTATGGAGGAGGGTACTTAGTGAGTTCTAGCTCTGTTAGTTCCTGGGAAAGTTTCCCTGAGACCTGGGTGTTAGCAAGAGCCGGGTCCCTTCCGTCTGCAGCTTCCTCTCTCACCTTGTGATCTCCGCACATGCTGGCTCCCCTCACCTTCCTCCACAAGTGGAAGCAGCCTGAGGCTTTTACCAGCTGCCCAGCCTTCTAGCCAGGAGAATATTGAGTCAATAAGCCTCTTTTTTTTTATAAATTACTCAGTCTCAAGTGTTCCTCTATAGCAATAGAAAAAGACCAAGACAGTGTTTCTAAGGCTACGTATTAGAAATAGAACATCATTCAACTAGAATTACCCTCTAAGATGCTCCATCTCCAAATACAGTCACCTTGGAGATTAGGGCTTCCACATATGGACTTGCAGGGCAGGGTACAATTCAACCCATAAAAGAACTGCATTAGAAAGCCTGGAATCCCTGAGAAGGAATGAATGCTCTTATGGCCTTTCTCCAGCACAGGAAGTGCTGGGCCAATAGGAACACTGTGCAAGGCACAGTGCAAATGTGCAGGCGTTATGGTGGGTGGAGGAAGGATGATCCATAGCAGATGAAGGCATTACTTGTGATGGCCAGCTGCCAGGTAACTGAATAGATGTAAGCCTGATGGTCTCCGAGAGCCAAGGCATTGTACAGGTGAGATCAGAGTTCTTGTTACCCTTTGAGTCCTTGCAGGCCAAACCACTCAGCATCTTGGTTGGATGCCTTCCTGCAGCGCTTCAGGGCAATTGTGGTGAAGGAGATTTTCTATACCTGTACCCCAAAACCACGTGAGACACTATACTACATCTTCAGCTAGGGGAAACAGGAAGTGCATATCTTGAGGTTGAACTTTAACTTTAGAAAACAGATGCAAAAACAAGTGAAAGAAATAAAGTGCTTCCTAATTAGACAAGAAGAAGTCAAACTATTTCTGTTTGCTGACGATATGATTATATACCTAGAAAATCCTAAAGACTCCTCAGAAAACTCCTAGGTTTGATAAATGAATGTACAACTTCTATGGAAAACAGCATGGAGATTTCTCAAAGAACTAAAGGTAGATCTACCATTTGATCCAGCAATCCCACTACTAGCTGTCAGAGACCCAGTGGGGAGGGGAGGGAGGCGGTGGAAGTATAAAAATTATATATTGGGTACCATGTGCACTACTCAGGTGATGGGTGCATTAAAATCTCACACTTCACCAGTATACAATTCATCCATGTAATCAAAGCCCACTTGTATCCCAAATTAAAATTAAATCAAATGAAAATTAAAAAATAATTAAAAATGAAAACCTTAGAAGCTGTAGAAACTCCAGTTTTGCATTTGAGTGTGGTCATGCTTTTAGGGGCAACTGAGGTATGTAGAACTGTTTACTTGGAAAATACATGTCCACGAAAGAGTGTCATTGTAAAGCTCTATAAGAAACTCTTACTGCATTCTCCTGCTTCTGTTATGTTGCCTTGTTTTACCCCAAGTTTCTCTCATTAAGGTAAAAGATAGTTTAGTGTTTTTTTTTGTGGAATCAATCAAGTGGATTTAAGTACTGAACATTTTCTTTTTCATTTAGGTTTTTGAAAATGTAACATTTGATGCAAAATTGAAGACGAATTTGCTAGAAGGTTAATCTAGGTGTTCTCTAATAAATTAGAATTTAGAAAAAATTTTCTCATGTATAATCCATCTTAGAGTGTATATGTTTTAAATACTTTTTACAATAGTTATTTGGCATGCAGGACATTTCTATATGTACTTCTGTACATGTCAGCTCATTTCATGTGCTGGCCAGTCGTACGTAAATTTGTCTGCCAAACTGGAGCAGGGCCGTAGAGAGTGGGAGGTGCCAATGAAGTCTAAACTCTGTCTTGATATTCTGCACCACCTCCTCTATTGAAATGAAATGGCTTCAGACTTCAGTGTCTAACATTGAGTCATTGATTCCACTGCCTGTTTTTTCTTTTACATTTTTAATACCGCTGAAGCCTTTGAATAATAAGCCACTGATTTTTCCAAGAATGTTTTCATAGAAATTATATAGAAGACTGGGTTGGAGGCAATCTAGGAACGTAAAAGAGAATAAAAGTGACACTAACTAGATACATACTATTTTTGTGGTGGTGTCTCTCCTAAGAGAACACCACACAATTTTCTTGCCAGATTCATTTTTCTCTGCAAAACCCACTGGCAGATATTTTTGGTGTGCCGATTTCTACCTAGCAATCGTGAGTCTCACCCTAGTTGCTCCTTGTACAGTTTAGTCTTACCAGTTCAGCTAGTATCTCCTTACCAAGAATCAGTTGTTTGGTATCCTCCACATTTCATAAAGCTAGTTATACTTGGTTTATAATTAAACAATAGAATTAAGTAGGACATAAAAATGATAAAAAAAAACAAGTGCAGAAAGAAAGAGCATTGTTGCTATGCAAAGTAAGTTGAATGCATCACAATTCAGTAAAAACTTGTTACTAAAAATAATTCTTGCCAATTAATTGTAGGAAAGTTAAATGAAGGCGGAAACTTGTAAAAGTCTGGAAAGATTCTGCATTTAGATGTATTCACAACTATCTTTGCAATCTCACTTAACTTTAAAGAAATAGAAACCTCTAAATCACAGGTGGTTTGTTAAAGGGAGTTCTGAGTGAGAAAGGTGATGTTGGATTCCACCTGGAGGTTTAACATTCAGAGAACGAGTCTTAGCCCTACATATTGACTGGCAAATGAATAAGCATTTGCATGTTTTTAGTTACAATGTTTAGAATAAGCATGTGTTGTTTTCTCTTTTAAAATTAACTTTTTCAATTAACTCATCAAATGCAGGTACCAATCATATTAGGTAGGAGTGCTTCTTCTGCATAAAACATACCTGTACACTTTGGAAGGCCGAGGTGGGTGGATCACAAGGTCAAGAGATTGAGACTATCCTGGCCAACGTGGTGAAACCCCGTCTCTACTAAAAATACATAAATTAGCTGGGCATGGTGGCATACCTGCAGTCTCAGCTACTTGGAAGGCTGAGGCAGGAGAATCACTTGAACCTGGGAGACGGAGTTTGCAGTGAGCCAAGATCATGCCACTGCACTGCAGCCTGGCAACAGAGCAAGAGTCTGTCTCAAAAAACAAAAACTAAAAACAAAATACCCGTATCGTTTAAGCAGAAATTATCATTTTTGTGCAAGAGGACAGGAGGAAAATTCAAAACTATATTGTTAGTCTGGAATTACTGGCTACAATTTAGTCAAGTTACAAAAACAATAGCATAATTACAGGATAACAAAAACTGGCTTCCTATCTCTGTAGCTGAATATTTGCCAGAACAATGGGATCTTGGATAAAATACATTTTGAGCAAAGAGACACAAAGTTGCATGGTAGTTTGGGGAAGCAAGGAGGTTTGATCAAGGGGGTAGCTCATATTTGCTATAAATGAGATAATATATAAATAATTCTGCAGGAATAATAGATGATTCTGTAGGAAATAGAGAATAATTGAAAACATCCCTAATGAATTTACAAAAAGGCTGATTGCAGTTCAATTTAAGGGCATATGTATGAAAGCATAAAAGCTGATGGAGAATGTACAGACATGAGATATTAAGTCACTAAAGGGAGTCCAAGTCAGGAGTTTCTGACTGATTTTTCTTCCATGCATCCCTTTGGCAGACTCTTTTCAAAATAATATTATTAAATTTATAAAATAAAATACTTAGCATTTCAAAAAAGAGGTCCTCTTTTAAAATAATTATAAAAATAATTTTAACAAGCACATTTTTGACATAGTATATATGCTTCATCATACATACACTAAATAGCATCATCTAATATTGGGTCTATTTGATGAGCACAGTGAATATTTAGAGAGGTCTGACATGGAAACATAGGTAATTTCAATGATTATAAGTACCAGGTAGTGCTACTACAACTTTAGCTCGTTGTTAGATTCGTCATTGAAGGAAGTAAAAAGAAAGGTATAATTTTATATTTTCCCATAACATTTCATGGGTTTCCTGAATTCCATCCATTATGTAGACAACGTTAGGGCTTATATGATTCCGTAAATTACCATGAGATGTTTTGATTGACAATAACTAATTAGAGGCATTCATAAGATTCATTAATATATAGAGAGGTAATAATATATACTTTTTTCCCCTGATGTTTTCAGAGGATCTTAGCAGAGAGTGCTTATGAGACACTTTCTCTTTCTGAACATACATTTGTAAAACATTGAAATTTTTACAATAAGCATGTATTATAAGAAGAAAATAAGTTTAAAAATACTGGTTTCTAATAGAAAAGAAAGAAGAGAGGAAGGAAGAAAAGGAAGGAAAGAAGGAAGGAAGGAAAACAGGGAGGGAGAGAGGGAGGGAGGGAGGCAAGAAGGGAGGGAGGAAGAGAAAAGACAAGACAGAAGATACAACCTGGCTTTCCATCAATAGAGAAATGCTTAACTCTATTACAATTGTTTCTACCTATAGCATACTGAATGTGGTAAAAGTTTTAAAGAATCATAGTGATGTATATATATTCACTGAGTGCTACACTTCAGATTTTTGTGCTTTATTGTAGGTACATTATACATCAATAAAAAAGTTAAGAACAATCAAACTCTGATGAAAAAAAACTTCAGACGACAGCAACAGCTATGGCAGGAGATCTGGGAATTGATACCGGTTGTAAAAAGACAAGAAGCACTAGAGAAATTTTGTTAGAAAGGGAGAAGAAATGTGGTTTACAGAATGATTTACAAAAATATTTGAAAGGTTGCCTTGCAGAACAGGTGGAAAAAATTACTGTTGAAGACCTAGGAAAACATATTACAATGTAAAGATGACAATTTATGCTAAGTAGGTTTCCTATCAAAGTAATGACGATATAATGAAATAACAAGAAGTATATATTTGGTCCTCATCTTCGATTCCTGTCATAGAGCTCCTAGAACCCTCATAATTTCTGCATGATAGGGGTGAGAGGAGCATCTTTTGCTGTAATATTTGGTCTTAATCCCCAGTTAAGTGTCTTTTTGTGCGGAGATGACTGGTTGCTTGGGGCCCCTAGACAGATGCAAGATGGGAACTGGTTGTTAAAAGAACCAGCCTGGTGAGTAGAGGGTTAAAACTCTCCACCCCGTCCCTGGACCTCTGGAGAGGGCAGAGGGCTGGCAGTTGAGTCCACTCACCAATGGCCAGTAATTTAATCAATCTTTTCTACTTAATGGAACCTCTAGAAAACCCCTAAAATGACAGGGTTTGGAGAGCTTCTGGTTTGGTGAACACACGGAGGTGCAGGGAGGGAAGTGTTCCAAAGATGGTATGGAAGCTCCACACCACTTTCCCACATACTTTTTCTGTGCACCTCTTTCTTGGCGGATCCCGAGTTGGGTTTTTCACAATAAACTGGTAAATATAAATAAAAGTGATTTCCTGTGTTCTGTGAGCTGTTAATAGCAAATTACTAAACCTGAGGAGGGAGTTGTGGAACCCCTGGCATCACCACCTGTCCGTCAGAAGTACAGGTAGCCCAGACTTCCTCTTGGCACCTGAAATTGGGTGGGTCTGACTCCTTAACTTGTGGGGTCTGTGCTAATTCCAGATAGTTTGTATTAGAACTGAATTAAATTTTTGAATACTCAGATGGTGTCTGGAGAGTTAGGGAATTGGTCATCTGTGTGGCAAAAGCTCACACATTTGATGTCAGAAGTGTTAGGATCATAAACATGTTATGGTAGCAATCAAGTATTCAAGGAGAGGCCAGAAACTAAGAGTAGCAAGTTTCCAATGATGCTTTTAGATGGAGAGAATCACTAAGATTCTTTCCAGTTCTAGCAATCTCTGATTCCTTACTGATTGGTGTGAATGGCAAGAAATGCCACTGGGGGCTTTGTTTTCTTGAGAAGCCTCAAGGTACACCTGTATTTGAATCACAGTTTGACGTGTGAAAGAGCACTATATTAACACACCTCTGACTCCTAGGCTTGTGAAGAAAGTCAGCAATAGTTGTCTTGAAGTCTTGCGGATAGTAATCTTTAAATAAATACGTGTTAAAGTGCGAATATAAAACAAACCTCTAAAATTCGAGGAAATTCATTAAAGCTTGATAGTCATCATTATGCATTCAGGAATTACCAAGCATTTGAACATATAATTCTAATATTTCTAATAACTGGTAAAACCCAGGGGTATTATCATTGTATCATAATCGTAGTTAAAGGCTGAAAATGTTACCTGAATGTTCATATCAGCAATCAGTTTCCAAAATTTTAGGCTAGATAGTTATAAAGTGGATATTGAATTGTTTGATGCAGTATTTAAATTGGTTTGACTAATTTGAACTACCTAGTGTCAGTTACATGGTATGAGACTCAGAACAGGTTATATACTCAAATACTAAAATCAAACTTTGAATTAAGTTACCTCCTAGAATTGAACAACTGGTTAAAGTTTTTCATGATTTGATTATAGGTCTACGCATAATAATGATTTATGGTTAGACATTGATAAATAATAATATAAAATTTGGAAATTTTAATGTTTGTTTTATTTGCTTATTCACTTAGCTTCTTATGTAATAACTTAGTATTAGTTCAATATTTAGACTATATCAAATGCAGGCTGAAGAGTAAGGTCAAAAGGCTGAGGTTCACTGTGTGTCAGATGTAAAACCATCAGGAATTTGGGGAAAATGAAAAGACCAGGCTTTGGATGTGACCTGATGTAACTGAGTAACTCACAAAATCACAAGTCAGCTTCTGACTGTAAAAGAGACATCTGATCAGATTGTCATGCTCTCTGGTTAATGGAGTGTTGCAAGGACTTTGACACAAACCATTACCCACTATTTACTTATTCAAAGCACAAACCTACTGGAAGATTGAGTGAAATTATCCATATTCTAACAGCTTTGAACAGATTGCATTATTATCAAAATTTCTAAAACACACCCTTCTAAACATAGGTATTAAGTATTATTGCATTCTGTTACAGTACTTAATTGTCATGTTTCACAAGATTGTTTCTATCCTCAGAATATGAAGTAATATTGTATAATTGCAGAAGAATTTAATACCTACAGTTAGATCTGGGATTCATCAGTAGCTGTGCTATTTGGAAGGATACGATGGCCCAGAAGGTAGTTTAACTTGCATTTCACACTCTTCTCGGCAGTCCTGTTTTCATTCCCAGATTTCTGACACTTGTTCTTAATTTGGGTTCTGTGGACAGAATTATATAGTAAACCAAACATAAACTTTCTTGTGTTTTAGGCTAATTGAAAGAAACCTTTTCTAATAAGAGATAATTCTGAAACTCAGTGAATAGTTTGGGTATTCTTGTTTTAAAGTCAATTGTTAACATTATATTGGGCTGGGTGAGTGGCTCACACTTTGGGAGGCTGAGGTGGGCAGATCACTTGAAGTCAGGAGTTAGAGACCAGCCTGGCCAATATAGTGAAACCTCGTCTGTACTAAAAATACAAAAATTAGTTGGGCATGGTGGCACATGCCTGTAGTCTCAGGTAGGAGGATCACTTGAGCCCAGGAGGTGGAGGTTGCAATGAGCCAAGATTGCGCCACTGCACTCCAGCCTGGGTGACGGAGCAAGACTCCATCTCAAAAATAAAATAAAATAAAGAAAAAGAAAGAAACATTATATGGAAATGTGTTTTTATTGGGGCCATTGAAGACAAATCAGAGCTGAGTTTAAAATTGCCTTTTCAAGCCCTGCAAAGTCATAATAAACAACTGCAATGGGAGAAATTGCCAACAAATATGAATGTTAAAATGTAAGAGGACTGAGACATATTAAGTTAATGTATTCCAAAGCCTCTTTATTTTTAATTATTTTGTATCTTTTTCTTTTTAACTGATATGTAATAATTGTACATGTTTATGTGATACAGAGTGATACTTTAATGATATTTGTATACATGTATATAAATGCAATAATTAAATTAAGATAATTACAATATCCATCACTTCAACCATTTCCATTTCTTTGTGTTGGGAACATTCAAAATCCTCTCTCCTAGGTTTTGAACATATATAATCAATTATCATTAACTGATTAATCCTACAGTGCTTTAGAACACCATGACTTATTCCTCTTATCCAGCTGTAATCTTGTATCCATTATCTTCTTTTTCTCCTTCCCTCCTTCCTATCCTTCCCAGTCTCCAATAACCATAATTCTCTCTTGACTTCTATGAGCTTTTTGCCCCTCTTAATTCCCACATAGAGTGACAATATGTAGTATTTATCTTTCTGTGCCTGACTTATTTCACTTAACATCTCTAGGTTCATCCATATTGCCATGAATGACAAGATTTCATTATTTTTTATGGCTGGATAGTATTCCATCATGTGTGTATACCACATTTTAAAATGCATTCATTAATTTTTGGAATATTGGATTGATTCCATATCTTGGCTACTATAAATAGTGCCGCAGTAAACATGGGAATGCAGATATGTCTCCAACACACTGATTTCATTCCTTTGGACATCCACCTTGACGTGAGATTACAGAATTGTTTGGTAGCTTTCTTTTTAATTTGGTCAGGAGACTCCATACTATGTTCCCTAGTGGCTGTACTAATTTACATTCCCATCAACAGTATGTAAGTATTCCCTTTTCTTTACATCCTGATCAACACATGTTTTCTTTTATCTTATTGGTAACAGCCATGTAACTGGAGTGAGATGGTACCCCATTGCTATTTCAATTTGCATTTCCCTTTTGATTAGTGCTACTGTGCATTTTTCCTATACCTGTTAATCATTTGCATGTCTTTCTAAGACATATCTGCTAAGGAGTGTTGCCATTTGTTAATCTGGTTATTACTTTTTTCTATTAAGTTTTTTATATATTCTTGATATTATCCCTTTGTCAGATACATTGTTTGCAAACATTTTCTCCCATTTTTCAGGTTGTCTTTTCACTCTTTGTTTAAGGAAACAATTACAGCTGTTTGGTGTAATCCCATGTGTCTGTTTTCGCTTTTGCTGTCTGTAAGTCTCATTTAAAAAATTCTTACCCATCCCACTATTGTCATTTCCCCTATATTTTCTTCTAGTAGTTTTATAGTTTCATGTTTTACATTTAAGTCTTCAATCCATTTTGAATTAATTTTAGTATATGGTGAGAGGTAAGAGTCTAGTTTTATTCTTCTCCATGTGTGTATCCAATTTTCTCAGCGCCATGTATTGAAAAGACTGCCTTTTCCCCAATGTGTGTTATTGGCACCTTTGTTGAAAATCAGTTAGCTGTAGGAGCATAAATTTACTTCTGAGTTCTCTATTCTGTCTTAGTGGTCTATGTGTATGTTTTTATGCCAGTATCATGCTGTTTTGGTTACCGTAGCTTGTAGCATATGTCAAATTCAGGTAGCGTGATTCCTCTAGCTTCATTCTTTTGGCATAGAATTGCTTTGGTTACTTGGGGTCTTTTCTGATTCTGTGTGAACGTTAGGGTTTTATTTATGTGAAGTTTGATAGGATTACATTGAATCTGTAGATTGCCTTGGGTAGTGTGGCCATTTTATCAATATGAATTCTTCTAACCTATGAATACAAGATATCTTTCCATTTATTTTTGTCTTCTTCAGTTTATTTCATTAATTTTTATAGTTTTCAGTGTGCAAATCTTTTATGTCTCGGTTAAGGTTATTTCTAGGTATTTTTCTCTAGTTATCATAAATAGAATTGTTTTCTTCTGTTACCGTGTAGAAATGGTACTGATTTTTGTATCTTGATACTGCATCCTGAAATTTTACTGAATTTGTTTATAAGTTCCATCAGTTTTTTGGTGGAATTTTTAGGGTTTTCTATTTATAAGACCATGTCATGTATAAACAGGGAGAATTTGACTCCCTCATTTCAAATTAGTTTGTCTTTAACTTTTCTCCTGCTTAATTGCTCTGGCTAAAATTTCCAGCATTATGTTGAGTAGGAGTGGTGAAAGTGTGCATCCATATCTTCTTCCTGATTTTAGAGAAACAACTTTTAGCTTTTTCTTGTTCAGGATAATGTTAGCTGTGAATTTGTCATGTATGGTCTTTATTGTGTTGAGGTACATACCTTCTGTACTAATTTGTTGAGAGTTTTTATTACAAAGGATAAAATTTTGTCAAATGCTTTTTCTGCATTTATTTAAGTCATCATATGGCTTTTGTCTTTTTGTTAATATGGTGTATTATATTTCTTAATTTGCATATGTTGTACTATCTTCTCATTCCTGAGATGAATCCCATTTGACCATAGTAAATAGTGTTCTAATGTGCTGTTGAATTTGGTATGTTAGCTTCTTGTTGAGAATTATTGCATGTATATTAATCAATTATATCTTTATTCTCCCCCACTCCACCCTTGTTTCCTTGACTGGTTTTTAATTTAGAGTAATGCTGGCTTAGTGAAATGAATTTGGAAGTGTTTCCTCCTCTTCCATAATTGTTTGAGGAGAATTGATATTAGTTCTTTAAATGTTTGGTAGAATTAGCAGTGAAGTTATGAGATCCTGCACTTTATTTATTTATTTTTTTGATGGAAGACTTTTTATTATTGATTAAATATCTTTACTCCTTACTGGTCTGTTCAGGTGCTCTCTTTCTTCATAATTTAACCTTAGTTGGTTTATATGTATCAAAAAATGTATCCATTTCTTCTATGTTCTCAAAGTTGTTCGTAATAGTCTCTTATGATCCTCTGTATTATGTCTCCTCTTTCATCTCCAGTTTTATTCATTTGGGTCTTTTTTCTTTTTTCTTCTTTAGTCTAGCTAAAGATTTATTAATTTTGTTTACCATTTCAAAACACATTTCTTCATGTATTGATTTTTTTTAGTCTGCATTTTGTTTATTTTTTTCTCCAAACTTTATTTTTTTCTTCCTTTTAGCAATTTTAGGTTCAGTTTAGTTCTGGGATACATGTACAGAGCATGCAGATTTGTTACAGAGGCATATACATGACATGGTGGTTTGCTGCACCCATCAACCTTTCATCTACATTAGGTATTTCTCCAAACGCTATCCCTTCCCTAGACCCCTAGCCCCGACAGGCTCTGATGTGTGATGTTCCCCTCCCTGTGTCCATGTGTTCTCATTGTTCAGATCCCACTTATGAGCCAGAACACGTGGTGTTTGGTTTTCTGTTCTTGTGTTAGTTTGCTGAGAATGATGGTTTCCAGCTTCATCCATGTCCCTGCAAAGGACATGAACTCATCCTTTTTATGGCTGCATAGTATTCCACGATGTTTATGCACCACATTTTCTTTACTCAGTCTATTATTGATGGGCATTTGGGTTGGTTCCAACTCTTTGTTATTGTGAATAGTGCTTCAGTGAACATGTGTATGCATGTGTCTTTATAGCAGAATGATTTATAATCCTTTGAATAATACCCAGTAATGGGATAGCTGGGTCTTAAACGGTATTTCTAGTTCTAGATCCTTGAGGAATTGCCACACTGTCTTCCACAATGGTTGAACTAATTTACGCTCCCACCAACAGTATAAAAGCATTCCTATTTCTCCACATCCTCTCCAGCATCTGTTGTTTCCTGACTTTTTAATAATTGCCCTTCTAACTGGTGTGAGATGGTATCTTATTGTGGTTTTGATTTGCATTTCTCTATTGACCCGTGATGATAATCTTTTTTTTCATATGTTTGTTGGCTGTATAAATGTCTTCTTTTGAGAAGTGTCTGTTTATATCCTTTGCCCACTATTTGATGGTGTCGTTGCAAAAATTTTCTCCCATTCTGTAGGTTGCCCGTTCGCTCTGATGGTAGTTTCTTTTGCTGTGTGGAAGCTCTTTAGTTTAATTAGATTCCATTAGTCAATTTTGGCTTTTTAGAAATTTTTGTTCTTTTTGTGATATAGATGTTTATTGCTGTGAATTTCCCTCTTAGAACTGCCTTTGCTATATTCCATTGGTTTTAGCATGATGTGTTTTCATTCTTGTTTGTCCCAATAAGTTTTTAAATTTCCCTTTGAGAAGTTTTTTAAGAAGTTTTAAAAATTTTAAAGAAGTTTTAAAATTTCCCTTTCCATTGGTTATTTAGAAACATGGCTTAGTTTCCATGTATTTGTTTAGGTTTCTGAAGTTTTTCTTCTTGTTGGTTTCTAGTTTTATATCATGTTAGCCTGAAAAATAAATCTTTAATAAATTCTCTGTCTTTTTTTTTCTTTTGAGACAGAGTTTTGCTTTTGTTGCCCAAGCTGGAGTACAGCGGCATGATATCGGCTCACTACAAACTCCGCCTCCTGGGTTCAAGTGATTCTCCTGCCTCAGTCTCCTGAGTAGCTGGGATTAAAGGTGCATGCCACCGTGCCCAGCAGATTTTTTATTTTTAGTAGAGATAGGGTTTCACTATGTTGACAAGGCTGGCCTTGAACCTCCTGACCTCAGGTGATCCACCTGCCTTGGTTTCCCAAAGTGCTGGGATTATAGGTGTTAGCTGCCATGCCTGGCCAAATTCTCTATTTTCTTAAATGTGTTATGACTTGTTTTGTGGCCCAATGTATAATCTATCCTGGAGAATTTTCCATGTACAGTTGAGAATAGTGTGTTTTTTTAGCTACAAGATAGAATGTTCTGTAAATGTCTGGTGCATCTATTTGGTCTATAGTATAATTTAAATTTGACGTTTTTTTGTTACTTTTCTGTCTGTATGATCTATTCATTGTTGAAAGTGGGACATTGACATCCTCTACTATTATTGTATTGCAGTCTACCTCTCCCTTTAGATCTTATAATATTTGTTTTATATATTTATGCGTTCCTTGTTAGGTTCATATATATTTACAATTGTCATATCCTCTTGTTGAACTAAGTTTTTTATCATTATATAATGACATTCTTTGTCTCTTCATATAGATTTTGATTTAAGTCTATTTTATCTGATATAAGTACAACTACTACTGCTCATTTTTAGTTTCCATTTGTTTGGAATATCTTTTACCATCACTTCACTTTCAGTTAAGTCTGTCTTTAGCAGTGAGGTAAATCTCTTATAGGCAGCATATAGTTGAGTTTTTTTTGTTTCGTTTTAGTAATTTAATTCATTCAACCACTCTCTATCTTTTAATTGGATAATTTAATCCAATTACCTTCAAGGTTATTATTTATGGGTAAGAATATACTACTCCCATTTTGTTACTGTTTTTATGGTTGTTTTATAGATTCTTTCTTTCTTTCTTCTTCTCTTGTTTACCTCTGTGAAATGATTTTCTGTGATGCTAAGGTTTGTTTTCTTTCTCCTTCTCAGTTTTGTATGCCCCTTAATTTTTTATTTGTGGCTACCATTGGGCTAGCATAAAGAGTCTTGCAATTATGATAGACTATCATAATAATAAGCTGATAACTACTTAACTTTGGTCATGTAAGAATACTCTGGACATTTCCTCCACTTCAATTTGTACTTTGGTTGCCTTAATTTATATTTTTGTGTGTGTTCCTTATCCACTAGTTGTAGCTTTTGATGTATTTGACCATTTTGACTTTAAATGTTCATACTAGAGGATTGAAAGATTTACATAGCATGCCTATAGCACAGGGATATTCTGAATATGATTATAAATTTACTTATACTGGTAATTTACACTTTCATGTGTTTTCATGCTGCTAATTACCATCCTTTTATTTACAATTATATCATTCCCTTAAGGATTTCTAGTAAGGCTAGTCTAGTGCTGATAAATTCCCTCAGTTTTTGCTTGCCTGAAAAGGTCTTTATTTCTTCTTTATTTCTGAAGGTTATCTCTGCTGGATATAGTATTCTTTACTGGCAATTTTTCCCCCAGTACTTTGAATACATAACCAAATTCTCTTCTGGCCTGCAAAGTTTCTTCTGAGATATATGCTAATCATCTAATGGAGATTCTTTTATGTGTGACTTGATGGTTTTCTATTGAAGCTTTTAGAATTCTTTGTCTTTGACTTTTGACAGTTTGATTATGATGTGCCTTGGGAGGATTTATTTGGGTTGAATCTTACTGGGAACTTCTGAGCTTCCTGAATTGGGATGTTCATGTTTCTCTCAATACTCAGGAAGTTTTCAGCTATTGTTTTCTTAAATAAGTTTTTTGAGCCTTTCTCCATTTCTAACTCATATAATACAAATATTTGTTTGCTTAATGGTATTTCATAAGTCCCAGTAGCTTCATTCTTTTTTATTCTTATTTCTTTTTTTCCTCTGGATTATTTCCAAAGACCCATCTTCAGATTCAGAAATTCTTTCTTCTGCTTTATCTAGTCTGTTGTTGAAGCTCTTAATTATTTTTTTATTTTATTCACTGAATTCCTCAGCTCCAAGATTTCTGTTTGGTTCTTCTTTACGATATCTACCTGTGTTAAATTTCTCATTCAGATCATTAATTTTCTGATTTTATTGTCTTGTTTGTCTGTATTCTATTGTATCTCACTCAGTTTTCTTAAGATCAATATATTAAATTTCTTTTCAGACATTTCATAAATATTCTTTCCTTTGATGTCTGTCACCAGAGACTTATTGTATTCCTTTGCAAATGTCATGTTTCTTTTTTTTTTTATGTTTCTTGTGTCCCTGCATTGATATCTGTACATCTAGTTCAACAGTCACTTTTTCTAATTTTATAGAGTAGTTTTTGTAGGAAGAGGCTCTTTTTATGTAGATGGGAATGGGTGTTGATTGGAAATGGTGCGCTGGTTGGATATTGACTGGGAATAGGGTGTTGATTGGCAATGGTATGTTGGCTTTTGTTCTGGGGACTCAGTAGCATGGTCTCCATGAAGATTGTTCAGTTGTAACCTTTATCTGCAATATCTGTGATTGCCTCAGTGGCCTGGGCTGCTGTAGTTTGTGACAACGGTGGCATGATCAAAGCCTCTTTTAACCAAGAGAGTTAAATGGATTTACTGATGAGTGTTTCATGTATATTATATTTTGTTATCCATTAGTTAATGAATATAACAACAAACTTTGATTATGTTTTTCTTTTTTTTTAAGTATTCCAGACTGGATGCATATTTTTCTTTGCTTTAAAATATTTCCAAAGAAGAATCTTGCAAAAATGAACCAATTGAATGATAAATAGCTTCCCATAATCGAAAATTTAATCCTAGATACCATGATATTTGTCCTAGAGCAATGTTTTAATTCTAGTTGTCTTATTAATTGAAAGTCTGGTACACATTGTAAGAAAAAACTAATTCATGTTAGAGTCTAGTGGCAACAAGATGAGGCCTAAGGTTAAGCATATTAGTCACATATATGACTTGAGAAAAATTCCACTCAAAAGCTTTTTAAACATCAGCAATAACATCTGAAGTGATTACAAAGCTCAAGCACCAATTTAAATGAAAGGCTACCTCCTTTTATTCACTAGTTGGATATTATAATGTTAAAATCATCAAACTACCTGTAAGGTGAATTAATAATGTGGCATTTTATTGATTACCTATATATTCATTGAAGAATTCTATTTTCAGACCAGAGATTTTATGGAAAGACCATTTCTAAAAATGTTGTATGCAAAATACTGAAAGCTATTGTTTTAAAAATATTGCTCCTGAAAGGGAAATGAATTCTGAAGGGCCCTTAGGTCTTGTTTGAACCACATATTCTGCTTCTAAAATTATAGTCATAACAAATTCCTCAGACAATACCACCTAATGAGCCTTCAAATGGTCATCAAAGTCATATTGTGATTTCATTATCAACCTAGTAGATTAAAAATAGACTACCTCTTACTCTATATATTTTAGAAGACTGAACATGAATAAATGAAATGAATTGAAATGTGACTTATATTGCTAGCAAGGTAAGATTTTCACATGAAACAACTTGATAGGTGTTTAAGGAATATGCAATTTTATAATACCATGACAAAATAAACTTCTTTCAGTGTATATATAATAATAGGCTCCAGCCAAGAATTGTGTTGCATTTTGTGCCTTGACTAATGAGAATAAGACAGATGGAAAAAGCAAGACAACTGCAGACAGAAATTAAACATTAAAACAGAAAAGAAGAAGAGTGAGAGGTATTGCTTTAAAGCTATGATTTTTGTTGGGACTGTGCTGTGTAAATATATACCTGTCACCTTTATTGCATCTTGCATTCCTATCTTAACCAGAAGCTGGGAAAACACTCTTTCATTTAAGGCTGGCTGACTGGTGCCACCTTGTTTTTGGTTCTCGATTGGTGTTGAAATGATAATGCAGAAGCTCTACTTTCATTTTATAAGTAACATGTGTCATTTTCTGATTATGAAAGTAGAATATGCTGAAAATTCAATAAATTAAAAATGGACGATGGCAAAAAGAAAATTAAATGCAACCACTAACCTACCACCAAGGATTTCATCTTGTAATTCATCTATATATGAATTTACAGAAAATAATACTTTTAAGAATGTATTGTTTTGAGTTTACTAAAAATATGTTGTCTCTTTAGAACAGTAATGGAGGCAGTGAAGGAACTTCAGTATAAGAGATGGCATCTCATTTCTTGACTGTTCTCACCAAGGTGACCAGCTGTGGACAGAGCCTCTAGAAACTAGAGCTGACCCCTGAGTGGGGAGTATTATTTTTATATCTAGAAGGTTTGCACATTTGTTAAAATGCTTTTAACTATAAGTAATAATACTTGATTTACTGAAATGTAGACAAAGACAGCTAACTCTTCTTCACATAAAAGAAGGCCAGCTACTCATCTTCAGTTGGATGGCTTCAGGTTTCTGACTTCTCTTTCAGTCTTCTCTTGATGGTTTTAAAATGGCAGTTGCTTCAAACATCATAAACTCTGATAACCATATCGAAAGTCTGAAAATCATTGGGATATAGAGAAAGGGATGTTTCTAGGATGGGATGGCAATTTCCTCACCCCATGTGTCTCTTTTTATTAGGAAAGAATATTTTTATTTTATTATTATTATTTTTTATTTCAATGGTTTTTTTTGGGAAACAGATGATTTTGGGTTAAATGAATAAGTTCTTTAGTGGTGATTTCTGAGATTTTTGTGCACCCATCACCTGAGCAGTGTACACGGTACCCAATGTATAGTCTTTTATCTCTCATCCTCCTCCTACCCTTTCCCCTGAGTCCTCAAAGTCCATTGTATCATTCTTTGCATCCTCATATCTTAGCTTCCACTTAAGAGTGAAAATATATAATGTTTGTTTTTCCATTCCTGAATTACTTCACTTAGAGTAATGATCTCTGTACTGTGAATGCCATTATTTAATTCCTTTTTAGGGCTGAGTAGTATTCCATGATATATGTTTACCACAATTTCTTTATCCACTTGTTGATTAGCTGATGGGCATTTGGGGTGCTTCTATAGCTTTGGACTTGTGAATTGTGTTGCTATAAACATGCACGTGCAAGTATGTTTTTCATATAATGACTTCTTTTCCTCTGGGTAGATACCCAGTAGTGGGATTGCTGGATCAATTGGTAGGTCTACTTTCAGTTCTTTAAGGAATCTCCACACTGTTTTTCATAGTGATTTGTACCACTTTACATTCTAACCAGCAGTGTAGAAGTGTTCCTTGTTCACCACATCCACTCCAACATCTATTATTTTTTGATTTTTTGATTACGGCCATTCTTGCAGGAGTAAAGTGGTATCACATTGTGGTTTTGATTAGCATTTCCCTGATTATTAATGACACTGAGCATATTTTAGGAAATAACATTTTTTCTAGGAAGATGCTCAAATGATGGATTGGTCAAAATGAGACCACATGCCTGATCCTAAACCAATAACTTGTTAGGTAAAAAAGAATTGCCATAATTGGATGATGTCACTTTTCCTTCCTGCTTTGAGGGTATAGGGGAGCACAATTCCCGCACACATTGGATTTCGTGAAACTATAGAAAAAAGAGCAAAGTGAGGCTGATAGAAAACTGATAGTACCTACTACATCTCATCATTTCAGCTCAGCAAATGGGCATCAAAATCGTGTTAGGATTTCTGTTCCTATCATGTTACCTAATCATAAAGCTCATATTTCAGTTTCCTGGTTGATTTTTCTTGACAAAGTATAAAGCTCTTCTGAAACTTATGTAAAACAATTACCTGATTCTTTATGGCTTTACATTTTATAACAGTCCTACTTATTTAAAAAAATAAGAATAAATCATTGAAAAACTGAAAGGGACCTCTTATTTCAGAAAAGATTTAAGGTATTTAAAAAATATATGTGTATTTGTATTAGGTCATTCTTGGATTGTTGTGAAGAAATACCTGAGACTGGATAATTTATCAAGAAAAGAGGTTTAATTGGCTCATAGTTCTGCAGCCTTTACCAGGAGCATGGTGTTGGCATCTGCTCAGCTTCTAGGGAGGCCTCAGGTAGCTTACAATCATGGTGGAAGGCAAAGGAGGAGCAGGCACAGCACATGATGAAAGCAGGAACAGGTGAGAGACAGAATCAGGAAGGAGGGTAGGAGCTACCACACACTTAAATGACCAGATCTCGTGAGAACTCAGAGCGAGAGCTCACTTATCCCCAAGGAGATGGCCCAAATCATTCACGAGAGATTCATCCCCATGATCCAACTACCTCCCATGAAGCCCTACTTCCAACAGAGGGGATTACATTTCAATGTGGGATTTGAGTGTAGACAAATATCCAAACTATATCAGTATTTAATACAATGAAGTTAAAAATTAAAATGACAGGCAACAAAATATAATAGTTTAAAAGTAAAATACCCTTATACACAAAAATAATGTCAGAACACAAAATGTGTGTTATAGACTCCTATATTATTTACTTGGGATGTGCCATAAATTTTGCTCTAAATTTATTAGAAATGGATGACTAAATGGTTGTCCTATTAGTTACAAGATACACAGTACATATATTTAAATAATTAATAGTTTGATACTGAGATTGGTATGATATCCCCCATGGGTTCTCACTGAGCCCACACTGTACACAATGAGGTTCAGTCTTGAAAACCTGTGTAGAAAGATCCCTGCTATAAGTTCCTTTCATAAGACATCTCCTAATAATGAGGGTTAACAATTTTTCCAAATAGGAACCCTTTTGAAAGAGAAACAGTGATACCAACACAACCATAAATTGGGACTGCTCTCAGCACACCATGACCTATAGCTGCCCTTCCAGCATCAGTAATGACATCACTTTAAAGAAAACATCTCCAGCCAGTTTTTCTCTCTTACACCCCACAACGATTTCCATGCTTTGGTACACTCTTTTAACTCCTAGGTCTTCATTCACCTTGTCATTTTTGGCAAATAGCCTCATTTCTAATTTCAAGCTGAAACTAAATTTACTTGGTTGAGGCTCTTTTCACCTGCTTCCCCATCCCCTGAGCTGTCCTGTTTAAGTTTCCTTGTGTCCCTGTCTCCTGTCACATGTGAATGAGCCTTCAACTATTGCCATCTTGTTAAAGACACTTGGCTGTGTAGGGAAGGACAGAGTTTTCTATGCTCGTCATCTTCATTTCCTCACTTCCCTTTCTCCACTCTGTCTACTTTCTTGTGGCTTTTGCCTTCAACTTTGCCCAGAAAAGGCAGGCGGAACCCACCTATTGCTGCTCAGGGGCCACTTTTCAGCCCTTGACACTCATGGCTCCTCTCTGTCATGTAGCATTCTTGGCCACATCCTCCTTAAAATTCATCTTTTCTTTTCTTTTGTGATACCACACCCTCTGCCTTCCTTCTCTCTTCTCTGTTTTCTTCCGATTTTCTCTCTTGGATTCTCTTTTGCCCCACCCTTACTTATGTGTGGTGTTCAACACACATAAGGGGTGGTACAGCCTTGTGGTTAGAACTCAGCCTCTGAGTCTAGATCCCATGAGTTTGATTGCCTACCAGGGCACTTACTATATGTGTCACCTTGGACAGAACACTTCACTTGTTTGGCCCTTAGTTTCTTTAACTATAAAAAAAGGTGATAAAGATGTATTCATTTCATATGATTGTTAGGAAAGTTAAGCAAATTAATATACATAAAGCATACAGAGCTCTCCATGCCATTAACCTAAGAACAAAACAAACAAAACTCAGGTTTCCCCACTTAATTCTGTTTCCTTCATTGCTAGTCTTTGTAGGTGAACTAATTTTCTCTAATGGCTTGTTCTATCAACCACACACTGATGTGTCAGGCCACCTCTCTCCAGCTCACATCCCTTTCCTTAACAATAGATTCAAGCGGATTAATGCACATCTTCACTCACTTCAGATTCAGTCATCCAAAGAACCCATCACCTTCCTCACCAGAGCCCTTACTCTTCTATTTTCTTTCTTGCCAAAACGTATCCAAATGCACAAACTGGGATCCTGAGAGTGCCTTTTCATTCTCCCCATTCCCAATATCCAGTTAGTCATGGAGTCCTGTCAGTCACTGACATAGTATCTCTAGTACCTCTTGCCTTCCTTCCATTCCCTAGACCTCTCTTAAATTGGGACACTCATCAGGCTGCTCCTGGAGTAATGGGTCAGATTCTCATTAATCTTCTGGTCTCTGACCTCATTCCTCCACAGAGCTAGGAAGGGATCTGACTTGATCCAGTTCCTCCTATTCTTAAAGTGATTCAAAGATTCCCTATAGTCCTCAAGATAAACTACAAAGCCTTTAGCATGGCATGCTTCATCCTCCATAATCTTTACCCTCCTATATCTTCATTTTTTGAAACTTCTTCCCTTGAAATATGCACTTCAACCCAATTGATGTACATGTGGAATCAATATGTTCTAATCCTACTGAGTTAACCTCAAGATGATTTCTATTGAGAGAATGTTTTCTCTACCCAATGCAGTAAACCAAATTATTGCTTGTCTAAATGTTTATGTAGCACAATTGAATTGTATACAGTTTATATAGCATTTTGAAATTGTATTGAAATAATATCACTAGAAAAATTATTTTTGTGTTAATTTTATACATTAATTTTATTATTTAAGCATCTTTCTGTCATAATACTTGTATTAGTCCATTTTCACACTGCTGATAACAGACACACCCAAGAGTGGGTAATTTATAAAGAAAAATAAATTTAACGGACTCACAATTCTATGTGGCTGGGGAGGCCTCACAGTCATGGTGGAAAGCAAAAAGCATGTCTTACATGGGGGCAGACAAGAGACAAAATGAGAAGCAAGTGAAAGGGGTTTCCCTTTATAAAACCATCAGATCTCGTGAGACGTATTCACTACCAGGAGAAGAGTATGGGGGAGTCTGCCCCCATGATTCAATTATCTCCCACTGGGTCCCTCTCACAGCACATGTGAATTATGGGAGCTACAATTCAAGATGAGATTTAGGTGGGGACACAGCCAAACCATATCAATACTGAATGCGTTATTTCACAGTATTAACATTTTTAATTCATTTTTATTCAATTTTAAGATTTACACTATACCTGTCACTTCTTCCAAGCCTGTTTCATTGTGGGTGAAATTTTGGAGATTAAAATTTTACCTTATCTGGTTTTAGCCCTTATTAAAGTTTTCATTTTGTTCACTACAATTTTTTAATACAGTATTATTTCTTATGAATTGGATGAAAAACTGATCATAGGTATCTTTATTTATTTCAGAAACATATAAAAAGCAATTCTAGCTGGTATTCCAGTGTTGTCCAGAATGGTTAAAATAATCCATTGCATTGACAACCTACTTTTTTTTGTATATTTCTTACCATTTTGGCTACCACATACTTGCAATCTGTGCTCTGGCAGAATACAGAGCAAGTGACAGCATTAAAGGGCAGCCTCAAAATATGGAAGAAACAGGGTGGAAAGGTGGCTTGGCTGGTGGAACCCCAATGGCTCTCGTTCTGCTGTGCCCTCACTGTGTTACCTCCTTACCATCAGTGTTGCTCCCTTTTCAGAATGCCTTCTCTGCTAGGCAACTAATTCAGTTGTGAGTGAACAAAACTGTGGTTGGAATAAACCTAAGCAAAATCTACATTTATTTGTCAACACAGGACTTTTTCTCTCTCAGCATCTGTGGACAAAATTCTCAAGGCATATTTATTGACCAGCTTGGATCATGTGCTCATTCTGGACCAATCATAGTGGCCAGGAAGATGAGACCTTGGGATTGGCCCACCTTGGGTCATGTGCTCATCCTGGACCAATCACAGTGGCCAGGAGGATGGGGCATTGTGATTGGCAAACCTTAGGTGATGTGCTCCGCTTGGACCCATCGCTGCAGCCAGAAGGATGGGGCATTGTGATTGGTCTTTCCTGGGTCACATGTTCACCTCTTCTGGCGGGAAAGCAGGAGATGGGAGTGAACTTCCCAGGGGTGGTGAAGTAGCTCTCCAAGCAGAGAGGGATGCATTCTTCAGAAAGAAAGAATGGAGACTGGAGGCACAACAACAATTTACTGCACAGTCTGCTTGTCTCTCCCATTTGCTCTCAAAACGCTTTACACATTTTTCTGATGGCTATTCTATCAACATACTGTAATTCGTTTAAAACTTGGTTCTCTCTTCTGTGAGATGTCATCTTTAACAATGGAGAAAATGTTTTGCTCACTTTTATGCATCACTGTTTACCGGATGCTCAACAAACAGTAAGTATAAATAAGGCATGTGGAGAGAGGGAATGAAGTTGGGATAGGTCTAGAACTCATTATTTAATATTCATTTTTGTCTGACTGCAAAGCTTACACAAATTAACCAGCTCTACTTTGGAGATCTTTTTCTTCACCTCAAACTCATATGGTGCATTTGCATTTAATTTAAAGGTGGAGGGTAAAGGTGATGATAAAATGACTTAAGATGATAAGAAGAAAAATTAAAAAGTACAGAAAAGCCCTAAATTTGGTAACGTTTGAGCCTCTGCAGGAAAGTAACAAAAGAAGATGCTGCAATGAAGAGAACAGAAGTTATTTTTTTTCTGTTGCTTGAAATATTATTTACCATGATGACACAATCTTTTTGAAAGACAGTCTAGTAAAATATTAAATTTGGGAAATAAATAGGGATAAATTATCACCATGGTTGATAGAATGCAGTGATTATCAGCCATTTTAGACAGAGATAGCATTTTTGCAACAAGTTTAAGTCTGTGCCACAAGTAAGGCAAAGTCTCCTATGGAAATCACATATAAAGGAATAAACCTGCCACATACAAGATTTACAACACTGCCAAGCAAGGAACTCAAAGGTCACTTCTGAATTAAGTTACCTTTGTATGACTTTCTGTTCTGGGTGTGAAAATACACAGAATGGTGAAATCCATTAAACTACAGTTGACAGCAAGAGGGGTTCATTAATTCCGGAGTGGGAGTAAGTTTGCCTTTCTACTAAAACCTTGTGGGAATTCTATGGGCATGGTTTGGTTTTTAGAGCCAAATGGAGCATTAAAATAGAAGACAGCTGTGGGAATAAAACTAGGGACTAGAACCTCTGCCTAAAAATAGCCATTGCCTGAACAGGCCATGTGGTAGCCAGGGAGAAATCACATTTGTCACAGTGCATGAGGGCTTTGTGGTAATTACATGATGAGAGGAACTGGCAAACCACTCCCAGAAGACGTGGGAAACAGACCCAGGCTAAATACAATGTAATAGAAGTTGGTGCCATCATCTCGGTTAGTAAACGAGCAACCAGTCAAAGCTAGTGTGGCTTTGTCATGAGGCTAATGCTGCATAGGGCAGAGGACAGAGTTCCTCACACCAAGGAGCAGTTCATTACTCCTTGAGGCCAGAGATTTGATAATAGCATAAATATGTCATTTTCTCCCCAAAATGGGATTAGATTGTCCTGCTTCCATGGTTTTAATGTTTTAAGAAATAGGTTACCAATATCAAGAAATCAAGAGGCTTTCAGCTGTCATTGGTGACCAGACTGATCCCGAAGGAGAGGGTGCAGCCTGCCTTTGCTCACAGAGCAGACCCCATTTCCTATGGGATGCTCTGGGTAAAGGCAGGCATCAGGGTTCAGTTCTGAAAGTGGGAGAAATGAAGGAGGAGCGAGGGCTCACCTTCTGGGGACAACTTGTGAAGATCGAAGTTTCCATGTGCAGTTCCTTTGTGTAGTATTGCAGTGGCCCTGACATGCAGGAATTACTTCTTGGGTGTGCGTCATGGCTTAGCACACGGGCCTGTTGGAGGCAAGGAGTCTGGGGAAAGGGAAATCTCAGTGATCCACAATCTGGAGGGTGATGAAGCGGACCTAGGGGAGGAAGTTATCAGGTATTTTGTAATTAGTTATGGTTATACCTGGGGTAAACTTTATCTGTAAATACAACCTAGTATACTTGTTTTAACCGAATGTGCTCGGTTTTATTCTGGAGAAGGTGGACGAGATGAACAGAAGAAAGCAGAGCTTCTGATTTCTGGACTTGCCAGGCCTCTGTTGGCTGGGCCACTCCATTGGGAAGGTTTTTCCCACCTCCTTCTGAAGCCAGTCCCACCGTTACACCATGGCCAGCATCGCTCTGTGGGCTGCAGATCTTGTTCCCTCCTAGTTTGAACCATCTCCAGCAACTTCACCACTTCCTGCCTCCTCTGAGTCCTCCTGCTCAACACTCAGACAAACTTGTCTCTTGCTTGCAAAATTCTCTCCTTGATTTTGTTTACCTTTTCAACTACTGCCGGTCTGCTCAATACCATGAGGCTCGAATGCTGTTGGCACTTCTTGCCCTGATAGTTGTCAATGAGAGAGAGAGAGAGAAAGTGGGAATATTTTGAAGTCTCAAATATAATCCATGACTATCTGCTCATTTTAAAAGATGTGAAGCCCAGTGCAGGAACATAGCACAAATAAAGATCCTATACAGAGCTTCAGCCCTCTGAAAGCACCCAGAAAGGAAGCCAATCAACTATACTCAGTGTACAACACAGTCAAACCCTCAAGGAAAATGATGAATATGGAAACAAAAGGTCCTGTCCAAGTTGCAGTGGAAGTGCATGCACCCTTCATCTTTGAACATTACTCTATACCCATCCCTGGGAATATCTGATGCAAATCAGTCTAGACTTTTTCTTTCATAAAATGTGCAAATGTACGTAGATGTGTATCAGTGCAAACACAGTCTGAAGAATCCATGGATTCACTTTATACATAGTGTTCTACAACTGTCTTTTTTACTTAAAAATGTTTCATGGATATCTTTTCTTGTCAAGAATGCATATCCAGTTTGTTCTCTAAATCTTTATATACTATGGATATTTCATTATTAATTACTAAGTTGGGGTTATTTCCAATTATAACTATTACAAAAAATGCTATAAGGGACGTTTTGCTTCATCTGAATGTATACATGTGTACGTGTATGTGTGTTATGGATACACAAAAATTTCTTTTGGCCAGAGTCTTAGGAGCAGATTTGCTAGATGAAAGGATATAGGAGTTAAAATTTAAAAATCACACAAATTGCTTTATATGAAAGTAAATACCAATTATGCTGCCACTATTAGTTGATAATGGAATTAATTTTTTTCAAGCATCCTCTGAAACGAGATTTATCATTTATCCTAATTTGTGCCAATTACATGGAAGAAAACAGTTGTCTTGTTTTAATTTGCACTTCTCTGTAGTGTGAGAGCTTCTTTTTATAGGTTTATTTTTATTTGTTTCCCTTGAATTGCCTCTTCATATTCCTTGTTCACTTTTTTGTATTGAGTTCTTTTTCCTTTTTAATTTTTTCTATGTATGTATTATGTATTATTTTATTTTTTGAGATGAAGTCTTGCTCCGTCACCCAGGCTGGAGTGCAGTGTGTGATTTCGGCTCACTGCAACTTCCACCTTCTGGGTTCAAGTGATTCTCCTGGTCCAGCCTCCAGAGTAGCTGGATTACAGGCATGAGCCACCATGCCTGCTAATTTTTGTATTTTTAATAGAAATAGGGTTTCACCATGTTGGCCTGGCTGGTCTCGAACTCCTGACCACAGGTGATCCACTCAACTAAACCTCCCGAAGTGCTGGAATTACAGGTGTAAGCCTCTGTACCCGGCCTGAGTTCATATTTTTAAGATTGATTTGCAACAGTCATCTACATATTATGACTATTGATTTTTTCTGTTTCATATACAGATATATGTGAGTGAAGTATGTGAAAATATATGTATTTGGAAATGTGTGTGTGTGTGTGTGTATTTATCAATGATCTGTTGTAAGATAACAAACTACCCCCAAATTTAGAGGTTTTAGTCAACAAGGAATTGTCTTGTACAGCCCTGAGGGTGGCTGAGCACAGGTGTAAGCCTTTAGCTCAGTGTCTTTCATGCAGCTACAGTCCAGTGGTCACTGCTGTAGTCTTCTGAAGGCTTCATTGGGTTGACAATCCAAGAAGGCTCCCACACCTGGTGGCCGTGGATGTTCCCTTTGCACAAGAGCTCAGCTGGGGCTCTGCTAGGGCTGCCAGCTGGAGTGGCCCCTTTGTGTAATTTGGGCTCTTACAGAATGGTGGTGGCAGGTTTTTTAGAACAAGTTTTCCAAGAAACAGGTTGTAGAAGCAATCAGGCTCCTAAATTCTGGGCACAGAAAATGGCACAGCATCTTCTGTTATAATCTGTTGTTCAAAGCAGTCAGAGAACCCACCCAAATTTAATGGAATAAACAGGAAGAAAGTTAAAAAAAATTGACCCTCTTTAATTCAGCACAATTCATTCTCTTACCACAAATTATTTATAATTTTCCCCATGCAAAATTTGCATTGCCTATCTCCCTCCCCTTACTTCCTAACACACCTTCCACCTGAAGTTCCCATACCATTACAGCTTCAAGTTCGAGTTCTAAGGTTAAGAGTTTTTTTTTTTATCTAAATCAAGTCCAGGTGTAGATGAGCCTTCTCTAGAGTGGGTCTTCTCGTGTGAACCAAAGAGTCAAGTTATCTATATGCAGGCACTTGACTTACCATGTTGGACAGCCATAGAAAAACCACAAGGGACATTATCACTCAAAAACAAGGGAAATGGAAGACACATGGCAGTCGTTGGTCCACAGCAATTATGAAATCCAGCTGGGCGCACATTGCCAATTCTTTGAGTTTCTCTATTTCTTAGGAAGGGTTTTTCATAGTTCTTGGCTTTGTGTCTTGGTTTCTAGTTTCTTCCGTCAAGTCATCTTTCTTTTTCCAAAAAATATAAGCTGTTAGCATCTGAATGTTTCTCTGCTTTCTTACGGTTCATTGTAGTTTGGGAGGGTGGATAGGGATGCAAAACACTTCCTTTTGTACTATGACCACTTCAGTCCAAGCTGATATAATTCTTTCAAAAACTTTGTAGATTGCTTGCCTATCAGATTGTAATATACTTTATTAAACAAAAGACATTCACAGCTTACCCATAGAGGCTCTTTGTTTAAGCCAAGAGTCAGGGCACTGTGGGACAACACCCTTAAGGTCCTCAGAAGCATTTTTGTTTAGCTGAAAGAGTCTTGAGGCCTGCACTTAAGATTCTTATAGTACCTATTAGCTAAGAGAGAAGGTCTAAAGATAATGACCTTAAGATTCTTTGAAGCCCTACTAGGTACACACTTAAAACATTCTTAACATAATGTTCTCCAGTTAAAGTTTGTGTCGCCGCACTCTTAAAATCATTACCCTGAAGCTATGCTCTACTGAGCGTGCTCGGGATTTGACATTGCCCTATTTCTTATTTTGTGGGTTCTTTTTCCTCTGGAGCAACTGGGAATGAGAAATAGTTGAATCTTTGATCCCAGTAAATATTGCCTTCAGTTTACTTTCTTGAAAATTACCTTGAAAATTGAACAGTAAAATAGCTCAGCTATCTATTTTTTTCACACATAATAATATTTTAGGAACGCGTTTGGTACATTCGATGTTCTTATTAGAAATGTCCTTAGCCAAAACCATCAGTATGTTAGATATATTTTCTATCTTTCATATTACCATTGGTGACGATGTTGTCAAACTTTCTGCTTCTTTGTAATAGGTGCTGCCGGTTCTCCAGCCTCCAATAGAATGTTTTCACTCTCACTGAAGCCCTGGTGAACAGCCTTCTCAGCTTCTTCCATCTTCTGTCCTTCAGGCTTGAGCCAATGCCACGTGACATAGAATTTGTTACTGCAGCATCTCATACTTTGTACCAAATTGTGTTCCATTTATTTTTTCCTTTTTTTTTCTAAATCCTCTAAAATTTAGTTGTTTCAAGCCACAGGTTATGATCTTTGACAATTTTCTGGATTTCCTGGACTCACATGGGTTGTTCTCATTGGGGTCATTGTAGTCAGCAGCTGGGATTGGAGTTGTCTGAAGGCTTGACTGGTCTGGATGTTGGGATGGCATAATCCCGTGGCTGGCTTTTGATGGTGTCTGTTGGCTGTGAGCTCTTTTATGGCTATTGGCCAAGGGATCTGCAAGTGACTTTTTTATGTGGCTTTGGTTTCTCACACAATATTAACTTATTTCCAACAGCAGTTCTAAGCTAAAGGAAGTGGAAACTACCATTCTCTTAGGGCCCAGACACACATACTGGTATAACATATTATAAAGTGTTCTAGTTTTCAAAGTAATAACAGAGCCTCCCAGGATTTGGGGGATGGAGGAAGGGGTCATAGAATTTGCCTTTCCATAGAAGAAGTGCTACTAATTACTGTTATCTTTAATCTACCACCAATATTAATAACACTTAATCTCAAACTGTGCATTCCATTTCCATCTTTTTTAAAAAATGGCTTCAGGATTTTGCATTTTCTTAGAAACTCATCCATACGTTGAGATTCTAAAGAAAAATACTCCTGTATCTTTCACGAATCCATGGATTCCATTTTTCACTCTGCATCTCATTAATCCATTTGACATTTGTTTCTGTGTATGGTTTGAAGTAGAAATCAAATTTAATTTTTCCAAATAAGTAACAAATTATCCACCACCACTTATAGGCAATCTGTTTTAAAATATTTCTGTTTTCATGTAACACAGTCCTTTGCACCCAGGTCAGTTTTTCACCTATTCTGCTCCATTGATTTCTTATTCCTGTATAAATAGTACATTATTTTAATTTATATCCATTTATATTTTATTTGATTTTAAATAAATCACCCCTTCCACTGACCTTTATTAAAAATTTTTCTTCTAGATAAATTTTAGAATTTGCCAAAAATTGTAAAAAGAAAATGATGAAAAGTTTTTAAAATTGTGATTGTTATGAGACTTACATTGGATTTTACAGATTAATTTATGGGGAAAAACTGTTTTTAATTTTCTTGTATGCTTACTGTCATAATATTTTGTTTAGTCATTTCTTCTTCTCTGATCTTAAGTTCAGATAATATTTTCTATTTATAATAATTTTTTTTTGCATGTCTCTGCCCGTTCCCTCCTTTTAGAATACCTCTCGGATATGTGGTTAAACTACTGGATGTAATATTTTTGTTCTTAAACATTTCTCTCAAAAAATAATTTATATGTTCAATGTGTTTTGCAAGAATCACCATTTCATGTGCTTCTGCTTACTCGTATTACAGTTACATGTGTTATATGTTTCCAAACCTAAGAATAATAATTATACTTTTACAATTACAATTTACAATAATTTTGAAGACTTCTTCTGTTCCTTTAATACTTTTTCCAGGAATTATTTGCAAGGTTTGTGATTAGTAAATATTTCCTATTCTTAATATATAAAAATATTGTGGAAATCAATATTAAGAAGAAATTTCATAAGCAAAGTGAGTAAAATGAATGAGTAGATAAATAGATCTAAAAGAAACACAAAGAATCAGTAAGTAAGCCTCTGAAAGGCTGCCCGGATCAAATGATGCACGTGTATATACATTTGAACAGACTTTTTTTTCATACAGCTGAGCAAAAATGAAAAGCATGATAACCCTGGACACAGAAAGGGTGTGGTAGTCAGGCACCTTTGTGTGCAGCTGGCAGCAATGTGTCTTTTGAACAGCTTTTCAGAGGACTCTTTGACGACACATATCAATAAGTTTTAAATGCTTTGACTCATTAATCCCACTTCTAGCATTTTTATCTTAAGGAATTAAATCTGATGAGTTCCAGAAGAATGTATGCACCTGAGTAGACAATGCCAGCCTGCCAATTAAATTTAAAAATGAAAATAAGAAAGAAGCAACAAAATCCAATAATAAGAATTTGGTTAAATATGTTTTAGTCTGTTCCTTAAAAACATTAAAAAGATGAAATAAAGCCACAGATATTAACCTGGAAAGACATGTGTAGCATTTTGTGACATAATCCCATTTTAAAAATATATACCTATATGAATAAAAACTTGTGGGTTTATATAAATCACATCAATAATGCTGGTTATTTCTGAGAGTTAGAGTAAGAGAAAACTTTTACTTTTTATTTTAATAACTTCTGTTTTATCCATTTGATATATTTGTCAGTAAACTTACATTATTTAATAATCAGCAAAGTAATCTATATCCATTAAAAACTCCATATATGTCTACTGAAACCATGTTCAGAAAGTATATGTGGGTATAAAAAAGAAAGTGAAAATGATCCATAATTCTATACACAGACACATCTTTTTAATGGCTTAACACTTGCTTTATTTTCTGATGCATACACACATAAATATGTGTTTACCAGAAGGGCACACACCCAGCACACCCTTCTCCCCTTTTCTTAATCTGTGTGTTACATGGTGCTGTGTGGTATAGACAGTATATGGTTCCATGTCCATCAAGGCATATTTGTGTTTCTGTAAAGTTAAACACATCATTGTCATTGTGTTTGAGGACTGCGTGATATTTTTAATGTCTATCACAGCGATGTGCTCTCCTTTATTCCAGCACTTTCGTCTTCTCCCCTACAGTATTGGCCTCTGCCGGCCTCTTTGCCTCGTTGCCATGTTTCATTCATTCAGGTCTCCTCCCCAAGTCCTGAGGGCAGTGCCTGACACAAAATGGATTCTCAGCATTTCCTGTAGAATGAATGAGTGAGCGAGCAAATGAATGAGTGAATCTATCAATCAAATCCCATTTTACTGAGCTCACAAGACACTCATGTGCCTTTGGATAAATCTTGCATTTCTCTGTGGTTAGTTGTCCATCTGGAAGCTGAGAGTAATGAATGCCACATCACAGGAAGTTTAAAGGGATGAAAGAGATAATATTTATAAAATACTTAACTTCTTTAGAAGGAAAATCCCTGCCAAGTCCAATGTGTATACTATTAACATTGATTCTCCCCAGCCCCATCCATCACACAGAAAATTCCCTGGCTGCGTTTTCTCTCAGCAACTTCATTTCTAAGTTCTTTTCATCACAGTATTCTGGGAAGTTCAGATGAATACAATTCAGTGTGAACTTCACACCTTCCTTAACATTGCAGTGTTCTAAACTAATTAAAAAGGTGATCGTTTTTAATCCTTTCACATCTCTCTGAGATAGGGGAGAGAACTCCTTATAATCCTAATTTTACAGCTAGGGAAACTGACAGAGAGACACTTACTCAGCATTAGATCGAAGATAATAATCCAGGCAGAACTTGAATTTGAATCTTTTGGTTTCCATTCTTCAGGTGACGTCCAGTACACAGTAAAATCACCTTAGAATGCAATAAGCTTTTCAAGGCTGTGTGAAGAAGTCTTTTATTTCCCTAAAATGATATTAAGTTTTAAAAATAAAATATTGACAATAAAGCTGTTCAGACAGTGATTTTCTCAGTGAAAGTGTCTGGTGATAGAGGAAATAGGTGGAAAAATTGAGGGGCCTGGCAATCTCCTGAACTTTAGAGTTTTCAGTTTTGAGTTAAATCTCAGAACGTGTGTGGTGCTTGTGATACCTATGTAAGACAGAGATAATACTAGCTCAGAATGCCAGCATTGAAGCACTCTCCTATTACTGCCAAGTAATACTGCTCTATTTTTCTGTGATTGAAGCAAATGGCCTGCTAAAATGAGACTAACAGAATATGGTTGATTTCTTTATTAATTATTCCAACATTTATTGGATATTGGAGATACTGAGGTAGAAAAAGCCAAGTGTCTTTCCTCATGGACCTACATCAGTAGGAGTGACAATGAACAAATAACAAAAACAGTTATTTAAAAAAAAAAAAATCTAAGATTCCTAGAGTGACAAACACCATGAAGAAAATGAAGCATGGTGAAGTTTGGAGAGGTTATGTGAGTGGGCCGGTATTTAAACAGGGTGGCCAGGGGATGACTCCCTGAGAAGGGCCATTTGAGCAGAGAACTGAATCTTTGAGACAAGAAGCTGTCGTGCAAGATCTGGGGGGAATGTTCCAAGCAGAGGGAACAGCAAGTGTGATCCAGCCCATTTCCCTGTCTGGGGAGCTTTCCTTTTGCTCATGCGTCTTTCCATTTCTAGTCAATTGTATTGTGAACTTTTCCCTTCTTGGTGCTTTTTTTTTTTTTTTAAACACAACTGTTACTTGTTCCCCTTTACAGCATCTTTTCAACTTTATTTATTTATTTATTTTTGAGACAGAGTCTCATTCTGTCAGCCAGGCTAGAGTGCAATGGCACAATCTTTGCTCACTGCAACCTTCTGTCTCGCGGACTCAAGCGATTCTTCTGTCTCGGCCTCCCGAGTAGCTGGGATTACAGACTCCCACCACCATGCCTGGCTAATTTTTGTATTTTTTTGTATTTTTTGTATAATACAGATTGGGTTTCACCACGCTAGCCAGGCTGGTCTCGAACTCCTGACCTCAGATAATCTACCCACCTTGGTGTTCCAAAGTGCTGGGATTACAGGCGTGAGCCACCACGCCCGGCCCTTTTCAATCATTTAACTTGATAGCAGGCTAAGGGCTCTCTGCTAAGGGCTGTTCTGCAGTGCGAGCCCCTCACGGGCAGGGGTTCAGAGTGTATTCCTTGTGTCGCCGGTACCTACCAGAGAGCCTGACACGTAGAAGCTACTCAGCAAAGTTTCCCCAAGAACATCCTTAGGTTGGGGCGCACGCCTTTTGCATCCTTGCTGATACTGTTCCATGCCATATAAAAGGCTTGATAACTGGCGAGCTGTCTAGCTGTTGGAGTCAAGCATTCCAGCACTTCAGTCGTTTTTCTCTTGTTTGATTTGCCTCACTTCTGTTTGGCACTAAGTTGAGGACGGGACGCAGGCAACACCTTACCAAAACAATGATTTCTTCCTGAAACGTCACTCATTTCTGGAATCTGCTCTTGGCACCATCTGGGAACCTTTCAACTCTGGGAGGCAGATAAATTATGTTTTGTGCTCTCAGGACACAGCCCTCCCTTTCTGGGTCTCAGACACCTAAAAGAATACGGGCATTAAATTGCAATTGTCTCTTTGTGTGCCAAACACCAGTTGCTGAACCACAAAGTCGGCCAGTTCTCTTGTAAAGCTGTTTCTAATTTCTGCACCTCCCTTTACCGTTCTGATTTTGTTTGGAGAGTAAAGAAAGTTTCTAAATATTTTGAACCTCGGGGTCTTTTGTGGCATTCTTGTGTCTTCTCTCCTTTCACTGAAACATAAAACAGCCCACAATTGTTTGCTTGTATAACCCTTTCTCCTTTATATACATGCCGTAGGATGAAGCATAATTTAACAAATCATTTTTCTCCCAGTTTCTGTCACATTCCTTCTGATGTGCAAGGGTTAGAATCACCACAAGAAATGTTCATTTAAAAGGAGTCAACCCAGATGAGTTATCTCAAAGGGGTATCCTATGAGAAAGGGTGCTGGCCTAATGTTCAAGCCAGACAGGGTGCAATTAGGAGCTCACTCATTTGCCTCCCACGTCCCTAATAAAATATTCCTGCTAAATGATAATTAAGTCATGGCTTTGAGGCACTGCAGTGTGACTCTCACAAATGGGCCAACTCGTTTTTTCAAAATCATATCCAAGTGACTCTTTGATCCCACCTGGAAGCCACACCTGTCGCTCGGTGGCTCAGCAGCCTGCTGGGGTGGCGCGGCGCTTCTTCCCGGCCCTTGCACCCAGGCACACATCCACCTGCTGCCCTGGCCCATGTCCCCTGGCTTTGATCTCTAGGCATTGTGGAAAGCATCAGCTGTGACAGAATTTTGGTTAAGCCTCATTGCCTTGGAATGCAATCCTCCAGGGTTCTGCCCCTGGAAATTTGATAATGAGGTGGTACACATTCCAGGAGGGTAGGCTGGTATGCCGGGATGTTTCAAAGGAACTATTCCGTAACTTCAGTCTTCTAGGGGACTGGCCAGTAGTGATGAGTAGTCCATAACTCTTGAAGTTGAAGAATCTTCTAAAGGAGAGCGTGAACTCATCCCCATGCTCAGATCCATGACTGTCTCTCTACAATTGCACTTTTCAAAGGCAGCCTGAATCACTCTGCTCACCTCCCTCTCTGCAAGCAGGTGAGAGATCTATATAAACGTTCAGGCTTTGGGCATTGCAACGGGCTAGGAATATTTTTTACAAGGAAATAATAACCATTGCCCCTTATTTAAATTGAATCCCTCTCAGCATACAAAAGGCGAATGCTTTCTTATTTTTTTTAAAAGGGCCACCTAAAATGTAACAGTCATTTGCCAAAAGCCACATCTGACTCAAATAAGCAAATCTGTTGTATATAGCCTGTGCATGGAAAGCAAAATCCAAATGCAAGTGTGTACGCTTTCATGTTGTTCCACGACAGCAACCCGTGTCTTATTTGTGTGTATCTTTGATGTCTATTATGTTATGTCGTCTGAAGTGATTACACTGCTTTTATTTAATACAATTTTTTCAAGTTGTTTTATGTCTCTGAATGGAAAGACCAGACATAAAAAAAATGCTGAATTCTTACTTGCTGCATCTCAGCTTTTATGTTGGAAGCAGCTTATGTTGAAGTTCTTCGTCTAAACAATTCACAGTTTTCCAGATTAAGATCATGTGGAAGAAAGATGAAAATCTTAAAAGCATCATTACATAAATGCTCCTGATACAGGTAAATTAGACATTTGGGAACTTGAGCTGCTGGGAATGATGGGAATTTTCTAAAGTGGGCAGAAGACAAGTCGTTGGGAGCGTTACTGGAGGAAGGAAGATTCAATCTGCTCCCCAAACCTGAATGCCCATGAATGCAAATACATCCCTGCACAAAAACAAGGAGGGAACGCAGAGCTTTCAAGTTATTGAGGGAAAACAAACGCATTTCATGCCCATCTGTTGATAGGGATGGTAGGAAAGGCCTGGGTTGCTGACAGAGCAGTTCCCCATAAATGGGACTATTATTTCAGGTTTCTATTTTTTCCTCTTTGGTAGGAAGATATTAAAAATGAGTTTCTGGCAAAGAGTACAGAAAAACATAGAGTATCTGAAATGGCAACTCATACAAATTCCTGGCCAACAATCTTAGTTTTTACTGCTTCTCATCAATGAGCAGTTTACAGAATCTACTTTCTTGAAGTATTAGGAAACACTGGACTCGCAGAATATTTCACGAATATCTTAGAAGCCTAGAAATTTACTGACTCTAGGAGTACCTGTTATGTGCCTAGAAGAATTTCATATGGGCTTTGAATACCAGCGATTACTGTGCACAAACAAAAGCTATCCTTTGCACATGCAGAAGCCACTTTAAAAATTCTGGAGAACTATTGTTTGTATATTTATTTCGGATGGGAATTGCAGGTTACAATTTGCCCAGTGTCTTTGCTCAACTGTTTCTCCTTCTTCTTCTCAGTGACTTCCTCATAGCCTTCAGGAATGCCCAAATGCCTGGTTCTGCTAACCTTACTGGGCTGCCACCAACCATCTTCCTCCCGGGTTCTTTCTTCCCAGTCTCGTCTCCTACCATGCAGAATCGCTGGGGAAAGCCGGGCCCTCCCTGGCATCTAAGAATGCTTTTTTTTTTTCTGGAACACCCTTCCCAGCCCTTTGAGAACTCCTGATGTTCCTCTCCCTATCCCAGTCCTTATCCTTCTTCCCTGAAAAGCCTTCCCTGATCTTCCTTGTCTAAACTAGGAGCTTCTCCATCCTTGCCTGATGCTCTGGGCATGACGTATCCGCACAGTGTATAATACTATAAATGCTAGTTTACTTACCCGAGTCCTGCACTAGATTAGAAAGTCCCTGTGATCAGCTACTGGAGATGATATTCTTTGCATCGCATTTAGCATTGGCCTGGCACATAGTATGTGTTCAGTAAATGCTTACCAAACAAATACATGGCATGTGTATAGAGATGTTTGCATAGAGATGTACATCTCTATACATGTCTTTAAGAAGTAGGGATTTTGATAGTTGAACACATATACTTTTATCATACACTGGCTTTTACTTTCTTGTTGAAGGCAAGAAACAGGGTTCAGGAAGAGCGAGGCCATTTTTGAAACTGTTTGCAAGTCTCATCAGGGTCCTGCTATAATCTGGTGCTTTTTTCTTCAGAGACAACACCGGGGCAATTTGGGGGCTTCCTGGAGGGAACCAGAAGGTCCTCGCACAAATCACACACTTAATGGAGCTGAGCAGGCTCCGCACAGCTGACACTGGGATGGAAGGTGAGAGTCCATGCTCCATGACTGGCTAGGAGCTGGGGCTCTGCGCCCTCAGTGTTTGCGAGTTACTTAGTATTCAGGGCTGATGTCTCTTCGTTTGTAAAAATGGGGCTAATAATAGTACCTCCTATGCACTGGGCTGCTGGGACTGAAGTCTATCAGTCCGCATCAAGTCCTTGGGTGCCTGAGGCACAGTAAACACTCAGGTGAGCTGTCGTCATCACCATCATCACCAGGCTTCAGTCATCTTTACCCCCATTCCGTAGGCTCTCGCCTTTGAGGACACAGCGCTCTCTCTCCCTGGGTTTTGAATGTCTTCTCAGTCTGATGCAGACCCTGGTGGAGAGCCCACATTCGTATCACTCCCTGGAGGTCCACCCCGCCACCTCCTACCAATTAGCCTTCCGGGCACTTTCCCAAGGAGATTTTGGGTGTGGAAACTTTCAGGATGGTGCTGAGTAAAGAGTAAATGGGAAGAGGCTGAGATTAAATGAGGTGTCTCTTCTTCGCCGTATATTTCAACACAGGTTCCATTTTGCTCAGGAACAACTGCAAAATTCATCGGCCCAAAGGAAGACAAAACACCAGGTTTGTGACACTGAGTTTTTTCATCTACAAACACACAGCCAGCCTGGGAAACATTTGTAAAATCTGTGGAATAAGATTGACATGAGTTTCTTGTATCATTTTCTCAAGGGTGTATTAATGGACTAAGTAGCTCTCATGAGGGAAATTCCCACAGGGGATATCAGATGAGACTCTCCTGATGAGCCACTTTTTTTTTTTTTTTAAACACAGAAGCTAACTCTTCTAATGCACTCCCCATAGGGGACCTCTGCACATTATGGAATTATTAGTTACATTAGCTCTGTGAAGGCAGAGAATAAAACAAGACCAAGATTAATTTGAAGATGCTTGCTACACGTTTTTGCAATCACAAACATTCAGAAAAACTGAATTATGGTTTCAATTGTGAAAAACAATTTTGGCTTAAAATTTGGAAAATAATTTTATTTTCCAAATAGCAAAATAATTTTCCAGATATTTATACATGTATATATGTATAACATTTAAAATATATACACACACATATGTGATTTATATGATAATGTATGAGATATATGTATATATTTATATATATTTGAGATTTAAAAAGAAATGGCCACTGCTAAAAACAAATCTTCATCAATTATCTAAGTGGTGTAAAACCATGATCTCTGCTATATGACAGTTTAATACAGAAATAGTATTGTCTGCATTTTCCCCTAAAACCAAGAAGAGAGTTAGCTAAATCATTAAAGTCATCTTAGCTTGAAAAATTTCTTTTGGAATTCATTAGTAAAATAGGAATGCCACCAACTCTTGAAACCCATCGTAGCTCAACCCTAAGGCAATGCTGGGAAGTCAGGGGCTGGGCTGCTGAGCGCACAGGCAGGATGTTCTGGATGGACTCTGCCTGGGGAAGACAAGCCAAGCTGGCTGTGGGCTGCCCTCTGAGATGAGGTAGTCAATGAGGGCTCCATCCAGGTTAGGTTGATTGCCAAGAAGATCCAGCTGTGTTTGGGGCCAAGGGCAGCAGGAGAGAGCTGGGTTGCAAAGGCCTAGACGGTTGAGAGCCAGACGGGAGCCAGTGGCTGGTAAGATTGAGAACTGGGGGCCCACCCAGGTGTGGGGAGGGCTTCAGGTCACAGCAGCCTCTGCTGCTTCATACTGGGGACTTGCAATAGGCCACTGTAACCAGGACAAATTGCTCAGTGTCAGCAAAGGGAGCAAGATTTGGAAAGAAGCCTTAAACTCACTGAATTTGCCTTTCCAAGTATCGAGTTATTCTTTCAACAAATGTGTATCAAATGTGTGCCTATGCCATGCACTGTACTAGTCCTGGGAATGTGGCAACGATCACTGTGGATGTGGCGTTCACAGTCTAGTGGGAGAGAAAACTGGGAATGTTCCCATGGATGTGTAGTGCAAACTCTAAGTCCTCTGGAGGAAAATGCCAGGGCATCTAAGAGAGCACAACAGGACCATCTAGACCAGGGAGGTCTCTTACATGGTGACGACGTTTGAGCTGAAAGACCCCCAGGATCAAGGCTGGCATGGAGATGGGGGGGGTAAAAGCTTTCGGGGGAAAAAGCGGCTGTGTGCTCAAGGCCTCCGTGAGGCCGAAGGGAATCTGGTGCTCTGAAATGGAATGAAGGACAGCGTGGCCGAGACTCAGGGACCAAAGAGGACAGGGGCGAGAGGTGAGCTGGCAGTTGGAAGCAGGGCTGGATCATGAAGGGGGTGGAGGCCACCTTAGCCACACAGGTGTTCTGGGAATAGCAGTGGTGTGAGTTAAGTAACGAGCAGCATGAATGGTGGTTAAAGGCATTAAAAGTGCATTAAGGACATCCGGCACCTGGGCTGGGGCCAGCGACGGAGATGGACAGAAACTTTGAGCTCTTTTGGGGGTAAAGGTTTTAGTGCTTGCGTGGCAGAGGGAGGTGGTGAAGGCTTTGGCCCATGTGTCTGGAGGGATAGCAGTGCCCAGTAGAAGGCACACTGGAGAGGTATCAGGTGTGAGGGAAGTTGGTTTAGTTGGGACCTCTTGCGTTTGAAAAAACGTGTGATATGAAGCAGGGCTCTGAGTTATAACCAGCTGGAGATGGAGATCAGGAACTCAAGGTCCAGATGGCAAGGGAAATGTCACAGGTGCCTGGGTTAAAGGACAGGATGAGAAGAGAAGGGGCTGGGCCAAGAATTGCCCCTCAGTATCTGAAGTCTATGTTGAAGAAAATAGGCCAGTAAAGGAAAGTAGAAAAGAATGGTCAGAGAGGAGGGAGGTGAGGGAGGGGAGGGTTATTTAGAATCTGAAGGAGAAAGGAGTTTCCAGTCAACGAGTGCTTCACAACACTGAAACACTGAAAAGAGCCCATTTGATTTAGTGACCTGGAGGTTACTGGCCATATTGACCATCTCAGCGAAAACCATGTGTCATATGCTAGGGTGTAGGAAACCGTCTGATTTTAGACTTATGGTCACTGTTATGGTTGTGGTTTCTAAACAAATGAGTGAACAGATAAAAGGCCAGAGTACCTGCCTATCTCTGTGCAGCGCTGAAAACGGGACAGTGTGACACAAATGTTGGGTGAAAAGGAAATGCCAATTTTGTGAATGTAGCTTCAAACAAAATGACATATGTAAAACATTTTTTTTAAAGTGTAATGGTCCCTATGCTATTGCTTTTAGTGAATCTGATGCCTTTGATTATGAATTCTGATGCCTTTCATTATGAATCTAATAGTAATACGTTTACTATTTTCTTGGGAACAAGAAGAAATGCATTACTGTAGGCAGCTAGTTTGAATCATAACCACATCACAATTTATAGCTGAAGTATAATGTTTTCTAACAGACAATAGCTGTGAGACAATGTGTGAGAATGGCATAAACATAATGTGAGTAGGAGGTAACATTGGCAAATGTGGCCAGTTAATGAAAATTTAAGTGGACTCAATATAATTTAGGTAGACTAATTATTATCATTTTTTATTTAAGAAGCTATAAAGCCTGCTAATTTACATGCAACATTGCATTATGGTATTAACTTCCTCACTAGTGGGTAAATGCAGACTTCAAGGTCAATGAATTCTAGCTCTTTCACTTATTAGTTGTATGACCCTGTGCAAACTGCTTTCGTTTTCATGCCTCAGTTTCCTTATCTATAAGGTAGGGATAGCAATGTGGCAGGATTCTTGTTAGGATTAAAAGACCTGATCTGCATGTCACTTAGAACACCTGGCATAGTAAGCGCATCGTAAATCAAGCAATTATCATGATGTTATTATTATTCCGTGATCAATCTGTTTTCTTAAATCTCTGTCAACTTTTCTAAATTAGATGCACAGCATTGAAATTACTAGGTCAAAGAGTAAAACCATCATTTTGTGTTAGTAGTTTTTGCAATTTATTTATTTAAATAAAAGAATTCTTGAATTGATTTCCAGCCATTACACACTGAGATGGCCATATTTATTGTCAAAAATCAAAATTCTTCTCCATCAGTATGTAAATAGCTGCTGGACAAGCCTCTCCTCCAGTGCCCCAGGCCATCCTGTTTCTTTCTGGGAATTATCAGACTTCCCCATGGCCAGGAACGGAATCATATCAAGAGCTCTGGGACCTTCACTCCACCTGGGTGGCCTCTGTCCATTCTGACTGGTCAGGCCCATACTACCATTTATTAAATAACCTGGATGCTACTAATGTGCATTCTATCTAGTAATGCCATAACATATACGTTTCAGTAAATATTCACCAATATTACTTGGTGTCATTATGCAAACAAACTCTTTGCTTATTTGCTAGTTATTTAAAGAATGCATTGCAATTATTTACTTCCTATTTCTTCCATCTTCGTTAGTTGAACATTTGCTTATATTTATCATTCATTTGCATTTCTCCTTTGTAACTTTAATGTTTGTAATTTTGCCAGTTTTTCCATGTGAGGTCTTATGATTCTTTTTAAAGATTTATAAATGTCCTGTAAATATTCAAAATATTAACCCATTTATTCATAATGAATTTATGAATATTTATTGTGCATGTAGTTTCTAGTTTGTTCGTCTTTTAATTTTGCTGGTGATCTTTTTGAAATTTATTTTTAAATGTCAAAAAATTGTAATTTCTTCCATCACCTTTGTGCTTAGGAAGTTTCCCCTTTTTACAATACAGGTCAAAAAAATATTAAATTATATCTTACAGCTTTTTAATTAAAAAAATAATATATGTTAAACTCTTCAATCCACCTGTAATTAATTTTAATGTATGATGCAGGAGAAGGAACTCAACACACTTGCTTTCCAAGTTCCCAGTATCTTCAATTTTGTTGATTTCAATGTGTCTTTTATTTGACATGGCTTATTCCTGGTAAGTCAATTTTTAAACTTTTTGGAAAAAGAAAGATGGTCCTATGGTAAAATTTTTCCTTTTAAATATTATTTAGTGTTTTCAGTTACTGAACAAACACGATGCCTTTAGAGTGTCGTCATTTACTGGTTATTGTCATTTTTCTGAGTGCAGGAGCACAGCTCTCAGGTGCAATGAGAATTGCTCTTTTAAGACTGGGTCTCAGCGGAGCTACTCACTACTCTCAAAAATAGTGACAATTTGCTAGAACTTTTTGTTATGGCCCTTTGAATTAGGACCGGAATACATTCTCAGAGAAAATGAGGTAAGAAGATGTATCCATCAGCTCTGACTTCACAGACATTTGGATAAGACGTAGTCCAATCCAGACTATAAAGTTGTGCTTTCATATAATAAGTTTGCAAAAGAAAAAAATAAGTTTATGAATTTCCAAGGATTTATTTTCATTGACTTCATAAAAGAAAGACCCTCTGAATGAAAGGGATTCTTGGATCAAAAAAGAAATTCAATTATTTCTTCAACCTCTAATGACAGTACTTTTCTGTAATTTTAAAAATACTTTGGGTGAACGTTCCTTTTTGCTTCAATACCAAAGTGAGGGCAGGGTGCAGGGATTGTCTGTGGAGAAACAAGTGTCACTTTGTTACATTTTCCATGCCTCAGTGATTCCAGGTGGGCTGTTCCTAAGGTTATAAAACCCCTTCACTGATATCATTGCATGTCGATATTACACCAGCCTCAAACTATGTATTTCCAGTGACTTAGCTTTTAACTCATCATTTGACATTGAAAGGTACTCTACTCAATAATCTGCCTTTTTCTCCTTCCTTATAGCACGGCCTCTCCAACTGACACAAAGCTGATGAGCATATTTCAAATAAACTCAGAGAAATGCACAGCAAACCAACACATATTAGTCTATCTGAATATTAAAGAGAAAATTCTATTTTAAGTATTTTTAGAACTTCATCACAATATAATTTACAACTACAATACATAAATGATTGTACCTTGCAAAGTAACTTGGTATATACTAGAAGATCTAGCATACTTAGTGTAGAAAATTTACCACTAGAAATGTATTTTATTGTAAGAGAAGAATTAATAATAGCATAGTTTGTGTCACTGGTAATTTATTTTCTATTTCATGTATGTGAAGTTTCAGGGGAAGAAATGAAGGAAAATTTAAATTTCAAACTTTATTTTAGAATAGATTGTGAATTTTGTTATACTGTCAATATGTCAAGCTTTTTTTTTTTGTATTACAGTTTTTGTTAGCCTATTATTTTTAAAGAAATTTCAAGCAAATAGCATTTAGAACTAAAACATAAATCTGTCAGTATCTTCAAAAGTGCTATAGTGTTTCAAAGACAAAAGCATTGTTCTTACCTTGCCTGATATAGCAGTGAAAGTAGGCCAGGCTGACTTTGGGCAGATTTCCACAGCGGCAAGTCATATCACTAATGCTAAAAGCCCTTCCCTTACATTTTCAGAAAAAAAATTATAGAATTAAATATCTTTGAACCAGCAAGACTGTTCATTACAGGAAGTTATTATTTTGATCAGGCTGTTGGTTTCTGAAGTCTCTTGGCAACAATACAAAAATAGCTTTCTCTTGTTAATAAAGAACAACCTGCAAAAACAAATTAGAAATGTGTTAAGAACAAAATAAACAGGCATTTTATTTTTTAAGCTTGGGGGCCCCTAAATTTCTCAGACTTCTGGAATCTGGGGAGCTCCACCCAACTGCTACACATTTTATTGCCCTGTTATAGGTTTGGCATGAGAGGAATAATTTTCCAACTGTTGGAACAATGTGGATTCACATTTTTCCAGAAGGAAAAGAAAACCCTCTATCTTAGATATTAAATTCCAAATAGAGAAACAGTGTCTGTATCACTCTTCCCATTTTATGATGAAATTTGAGAACTAAGGGGAAAATTATATATATGAAAATGGTATATCTAAGTGTGGTTAAAACCTACATCTGGTAAAAGAATTTTTAAATCAGTTTAGAAAAGCCAATTCACAGAGCAAAGCTCCCACGTTGTGAAATCTCACTTGTAACAGTCACTCGAGGCCGGTCACCTGGGATTTGTTGAAATAACTCCTGTCTAGTTCTTACTGTTACTTATTATACATGCATTGCTTGCTGCTAAAGAGAGCTTGGTGTAAGTCTGGCTAAGAAATAGTTGTTTGAATACTTGCTTAATCTAATAATTTATTCTAGGTGATTAGAAATTCATATTGACTTAATTGCCATTGCAACCAACACACCTATTTGGGTGGCGTGGGGAAAGATTGGTGCTCTAGCTTTTTCGAAAGTATGAAATAGCAGATTTTTATATTCATATAAAAGGATGATATTTAAAAAAAACATGTAACAGAAAGCGATTATTCCATGCTTTTCCCCTACTCTATGACATAGGTGGAAAAACATTTAGAGCTGTTCATAAGATCTGAAGGAGCCACTTTTCTCAGTTGGAATTAATTATGGCATTATGTACCACAGGTACAGTGGGGCATATTTTGCTTTCCTAAATTTTAGGCATGGTGCTGGAGCAAAATGAGAAAAGTACAGGCAGAGAATTGAACGGCTCATTTGCTGGTCAGTTGGTAATATCATCGCCCTAAGATGCACAAAGCACGCAGGTGTTTGCTCTTGTGAAAGAGTCAGTTCCAGTAAGAATAGTGTCTGTGAATTTTGGACGGTTCTTATCTCTTTTGCTCAGACACTGACTAGTGAAGCTCCCTTTCATTATAGCTGCCGTGTTCCCATCCAGAGATGACCTGCTTGCTGGAATGTCAGCCGAGAGAGCTGTGATTTTTCTGGCTCGACCTCCCCGCTTCCTGACGTCTGCATCTGTGCTGGTCCCACGGCTGCTCCTTTGCTCTCACTGTTCCCTCTCCCTGGTTTCCGTCCGCCCCCAGTGCTGACTTTACCTCTCCTTTGCCCCCGGCTGTTTTCCGCTGTCCAGCAGCTGCCTGCTGTTGTGCCTGTCTGGTGGAAAAGGCTTCTCCTTAGTCCTCATGTCCCCAGCCCTGACCCCAGCGCCCCTCCCAGGTCGACATGAAGAGCTTGGCTGGGGCTCGTAATAGCAGCGACACAGCCAGTTTGGAACAGGGCTGCATTTCCAGAATATCTGATGCACACCGTGACGGGTTCCAGGACTGGATGGCAAATGAAGGTAGGGGAGGTCCATGAGCTTTTTACCTTCTGTCTCTGGAGAGGCGGGGAAAGCTAATATCACAGTGCTAAGAACTAAAGCATCCCGAAAGATGGTCTAGTCCAGCCCTTGGCTTTCAGGTGGGTGAGGCTCCATGACACCTGAGAGGCACCAGGGTCTTGAGAGGTTAAGTGATCTGCCTCGAATCTCACGGCTAATGAACAGTGGAGCACTGTGTGTGTAGGTGTGTGTGTGTTTGTGTGAGTGTGACATCGACTAGAGTGTTGGTGCTTTCTTTTAGAGTAGATTTTTTTTTTTCATTTGGAGAAATTTGAAAAACACAGAGAAATTGCAAAGAATAATGTAACAGTCAACTATATGCTCGCCACCCACATTTAAAACTGAACACATTATGTAATATTTGCTGCCTTTTTTTTTCTATTTATGTTTTTCAAAAGTACACAGGAATGGTATATGTCTGTGCTTTTCCTGTGAGAGGCACACAAAAAGAAAAAAATGCGTTTATTCTTTTAACAAATGGACAGAAAGGAGAAAGGAAATAAATTTTGTAGATAAAGCCAAGTTCCTTTTGACCACTATTGCAGTATTATCCCTCTCCTTTCCTCTTGAGAACAAAACAGCAGTCAATTTGGATTTGATGAGAATTTTTCCAATATTACTCTGCACTGATATCCATAAACAATGTACAGTATCATCTTAAATGTGTTTCAGTGTCATGTGTTATGGGTTATTCTGCCACTTGATTTCTTCACTTAACATTATAGGCTGAGATGAAGCACACATCCCTTCAGTTTGGTCATTTGAACCATCATGCAGTGAGACAGTGTATGCACATTCCACATGTTTTCTGGATAGTTCCTTCTTCTGAAATGTTCATTTATGATTTTGCGTCTTCTGGAGGACACCACGGTAAACATTCCTTTACATTTTCTGAGTGTTTCCCTAGAGATGAAATTGGGCCTGATCATTGATCATGCACATTTTCAACTGTCCTAAAATTGCCAAATTGCTGTCCAGAGTGGCTGTGACTAATACATCCCTTCCAGTTTGCCTGGGGGCTTCTGTTTCCATAAATCTTTCCCAGCATTCAAGAGCGTTGCTTGTTTTAATTTTTTCAGAGCTGACCAAAATATAGCTCATCCTTTTCCAGTGCAAATAGAAGGTAAGACACTAAGTGGATGTTCAAAACATTTCAGCGTATGTGGAAATATGACTGGATGGAGAACCTGGGAGGTGGCCCGACCCAATTCTGCCACATATAGGGGGACCTGTTTCACCACTGCTGCCTCATCGGCACTGCTTTAAGAGGCACGTCGATAATTTAGCTACTCTGTGTTAAAGATGGCGATATAGATTGATTAGCCTGATAGAAAAAAAAAAGCATTTGGCAAATACAACTTATGTAATCCATATTTGAATATTTTTTCATAAGTCAACTGCTTGATTATAGAGATATGGAAAACGAAAGAAAGTTCAGAGAGTTTACATGACTTATCCAAGATCTATTCTCTTTAGGAAAATAAATTTCAGGAAGGTTGAACAATTGGCAGAGAAACATGAAGTAAAAATAAATGACAACTATGGGGCTTGACCTCGGGGGGCCTTCCACTGGTTTTTACCTATGGCTTATACTTCTCAGCAGTTCCTATTTCTGCTAATGATGTTCGCTTGCATGGAGGACAGAGCCTGGATTATAGGAGATGCTAGATAAATATTGCCCAAATTAATGAGTAAGTCAAAATGGGGAGCATATCAACATCTACGTGGTATGTGCATGTGTTTAAAATATTCCCCAGAAAGTCAAAATATTGTGCCACCCAAGGAATCATACACCTACTCTGATCCTCCACTTTTTCCTCTCTTCCCATTCCCAGGACTTACATGAGAATATTAATTGCAGAGTGACCCCAATAAGGACAGAGTCTGAATAAGAAACATAGCAGTGTAGTGGATACACTGACTCTATGAAAAAATGATAAGCAACAGTAAGGGACCATGCAGTATAAAAGCGTGGGATATGGGTGGATAGACCATTTATTTAAAGTTTATGACAGATATCATCCTTATCATGTACAATGTATCATGGGACAAATTATATTAGACTTTATATAAATAGAGGGAATGATATAGGAACAATGTATTTTAAAATTTATCAATAGGACAAAATCTAGAACATTAAACAAAAATTAGTCCAAACTCTGGTTGTATAAAATTGAAGAGAGGTAATTTTGATAGGGATAAATGAGAAACTGTTGATAAAAACAGAAATATTTTTCAGGTGAGATGTGGTGGTCTAAGAGTATGTTTGTGAGAACAGATGACTATTTTCATTCAGAAAGGCAACATGGCATTAAAGGTAGTTATTTCATGAGACCTAGCAGAATAGGTTACACTGAGACCGGAAAATACATGTAGTGAGTATCAAATTAATAAGCAATGGCTAGACAGGAGAAGAAACCCTGAGGAAAAGAGGGACACTGTGAGCTTGAGAACCAGACCAGACTCCAAGTCATCACCATTCAGTGTTCTCCAAGGAAGGAGATGATGCACTTTCTTAACTCCTGTAATTTCTATGGCTGTGACTCACTGGGCTGGTCTAAGAGAACAAGTATTCACACCGCTGTTCTCAATCAGTAGCCAAGCTTTAAAAAAGGAAATGAGGAATAACTTTCCCATATTTGGAGGTAACAAGTGTGGCTAGATGGCACAATCCCTCCCTCTCGCAGGAGCTATGAGGTTTTACTAATGGTGGCTATTACTCATCCAAAGGCCAGCACCTCTGCCAGGACAGGGTCCCCTTGCACTTTACTGGAGAATTTTATTTTTTTGTCATAGAGCATGGATGTATCACATTAAAAATGTTTACGAAGCATTTTATAATCATTATTTACTGCTTTACATAGCAACCTCATGCTGCAATTCAGTCCTGCCTTTTCAACAACATGAACCAGCTACTCACACATAGAGCCCAATTCCAAAAGGATTCTCTTGACATTTTTGGCTGAGCTACCATTTAATCTGAATCATAGTTAAATTTTAGAAGTTGTTGTGGTCAAAAAGAAAAGGATAGATAATTTAGCTTCCTTTTGTGCTTTTAGGATTACGATGATAGCAGATTTGTAAGAAAAGCAAATTCCTTTAAAATTAAAGGTCATTTCTTTGACTCTGTCAATTTCTCTTTGCTCAAAAATGCATAAGAAGATATTAAAGAAAAATATACAAGCACAAAAGGCATCATTAAAATTTATTTTCCAAGATATTTGTTGAATGTAATGTAGAAGCGAGTCAGGAAGAGGGTATTTTTTACACTAAAGGGATTAAGCAGAAAGACCAAAACTAGCTTATGCTTTTTTAAATCGAATTGTTTTCAGCATTTACAATGTAGACTGCATTTGTGGCATGACATTTATTAAAAATAGCATCAGTTAATTTTCAATTTTTAAGGAATTCAATAAAGTAATATCTTAGTTATGCTTGAAAGTTATGTTGCAGGCTAGACCATGGAAGAAATGTATTGAGTTAATTTAAATTTTGGCTGATATTAATTCATATCTTAAAGAAAAAAAGAAACAGTTCTTGTGATTCCAGCAAGCATGAGAAATAGTCTATGAAGTAGAATTCTGGGAGAACTGCTGCTACATGACTTGAGTTATTTTAAGCTAGACGGACTCAACATTCAGGAACATCCCTTGGGGAATTTCCTAAAATTGACAATGAGTAAGACACCCTAGGAGAATCCCTTTCCATTTTGGAGGTGATTTCCCATGCTCCCTGTCTCATTTGTCTGTCTGTTTTCTGATTGAAATAGAAACCCCAACATGTGTCTATGACCATGAATATGCCCCAACTCATCTGATCTTGTAAGCTAAGCAGGCTCAGGCCTGGTTAGTACTTGGATGGGAAAAATTCTAACATGTACCTGTTTTCCTAGTGCATATTTTATACGTGTGCATCAGTTACACAGTAAAATAGTATTTGTAAGAAAATATAAGCAGAGACGAGTATGAGGTTGTCACTAAAAGCAAATTATCAACAAAACATGTTAATTAGCAACCTATTCAAGGAATTTTTTGGATAATATTTTATTTCATCTGAATAAGGAGGCATTATAAAATCTACTGGTATACCTCTTTTTCCAAAATTGAAGTGAAAGTAGTAATACAACATGAAACTTTGAAATTTATTCTGCAAGATACTGTAGCTTATGAGTGGCCATGAGGCTGATTAAATATATGTTGTTTAAGCAATCATTTCCAGATTGAACACAATTTCTCCCATTCAGGGGATTTCCCTTGCAACTAGTGTATTTTTTTTTTAATTTTGGAAATTACAGCTGGCCTTGCATGCATTGAAATTATGGTATCTCCTAGGACATAGCAGCATTCCTACAGGGTTTAAGTCCAGCTGATGCATTTATGTGGGTTTATTTATTTGCTCCAATACATGGTGTTTCCCCATTACCATAGTCAGAACTAGGAACAGAGCCTGAGAATTTGCTATCTAGGCCTTTATTCTAACTAACAACAGCACACAATCCCCCTACAAGAAATAAAAGTAACCTGCCGTGTCAGAAAAAAACAAAGTAAAACTGGACCTTCAGCTCCAATAAATTGCAGGGTTATACTTTAAAAGAAAAAGAAAGGAAAAGAAAAGAAAAAAGCAAGGCAACTTTCATTCAAAAGGTTTAGGATTCTAGTAGAACATACTGCTTTTGTATCTTTGAGTACTGCTCAAAGATTTCTGCTGAAGTACTGGTGCAATTTTCTCTAAGTGTGTAGAGAACTCACAGTCAAGCTTTTCTCTTCCTCTTTCCCCTCCTCTTAGAGCAGAACAACACTTTCCCCCTTTCATCCTGCACTGTGCATTAGCGGAAAGGGCAGTGTTCTCTGCAGAGGAGAAGGAAGTTGATCTAGGAGCTGGTGAGCTGAGCCTGGGTTGCAGGCAGCCAGTGCTCTCTGCTGCCCTGGAATTATGCCCCCTCTTTATAATAGTTTGAAATACTCACAGTTTGGCAGTGGATTGTGTTTGTGTGTGTTGTCATATTGCTATCAGGCTTTATTTCTTTGAGCATGGAAAATGTTTCCTGCAAATAGTTTTATATAATTTCTTTTCCTGATGCTACGAAGGTTAGGATTCCTGTATGATCTATTTTTATATTGAGACAAAGTTGCAAAAGAACTTTAGTCTCTTCCTAGACTTCAGCTTTTGGAATTCATCAAATGCAAGTCAATTTCAGCAGGATAGCCCTATCTGACTAAGGCTTTGTTTTTGTACCTGGGTATCTTGTTCTTGTTTTGTTAGGCTGTATGTTAGAGGTGGAGTAACTGAATAGAGTTTTCTGCATTATTTTGAAATATATGTATATTTTTGAAATATGTGTGTGTAATTTCTACTTCATGCATAGTCATTGCTGAAAGGTGGTTGTTTTGACTTTTGTCAGTGTAGGATGAGCCAAACCATATTCTCCATAACATGTAACATCTTTTATGGTCATGTAAAAAAGACTATGACATACATATCTAATGTATTACTTGAAATATTGCATTTCTTTTTTTACCTGAGTTAGCCAGTGAATCAGTTCAGCAACAATGACAATAAATCACTCTTAATGTCAGAGGCTGAGAACTCAGTTCTCAGGATTCTCTTCTCTTCTGTCTCCATTTATACCCTCTGTGGCCGCAGCCTGTCTCCTGGCCCTGTTTGCTGTTTATATACCGAAGACCCACACATTTATATCCCCAGCTCAGAACTCACTTTGGAATTACAGACTTATATTCAAACTGCCTCTAATGTCTCTACTTAAAAGTCTAAGAAACACTGAATTCTTAGCAAATCTAACTTGTGCTCTGCTTCCAAAATGTGCTCCCCTGCAGACTCCCTCATCTTCGTCAGTGGTGACTCCAACCCTCAAGTTGTTCTGGCCAAATTGACTCTTTCTTCCTTTTCCCTCGCATGCTGCATTCAGTCAGTGAGGAAGGACTGCTGGCTTTGCTTCCACAGCTCTCCAGAAAAGCTTCTTAGCACCTGTCCTTCTCCTGCATGGGTCTGAGCCCACAATGCTTCACCTGGATTACTGCAAGGGACTCCTCACCACCTCCCGATGTCTGCTCCTGTCCCTACCATTTCATCGCAACCCCATAGCCCAAATTATTCCTCCAACACACAGGTGGGGTTATGATGTCATGCCTCTGTTCAAACCCTTGCCATAGCTCCTCATTTGAGACAGGAATAAAAGCTACAGTGGGTACAGGATTCCACAGGACCCTTCAAGATCTGACCTTCCACAGCCTGAGCCTGCTCTTACTTCCTACAACTCCTCACTACTTTGCCACGTGGTCTTACCTGCAGTTTTCAGAATGATACCTATTCCTGCCCAGTGCCTTTTGCATTGACTACTCCCTCTTCCTGGAAATATTCCCATGGCCAATTCCCTCCCTTTCATCATCTATGCTCAAAGTGTCTTTCACAATGGGAACTTCCCTAAATTCTTCTCCAAAATGCATCCCTCAGCCTCACATTCTCCATTACCTTGCCTTACATTCTTCTTTCCTCACAACTGTCTAATATATCATTAGCTCATTTATTATTTTATGAGTATTACTGACTTTATCTCAGTCCTGCTTTCCCATGAAAGATTCCCCAGTGTAGGGATCATTGTCTGTTTTATTCTGATGTATCCCAGGCATGTAGGACAGTGCAGGCATATAAAAGATGCTTAGTAGGTATTTCTTGAATGAACAAAATCATGTAGGCGTGTAGAGTCAAAAAAATTCTACAAAACAGAACAAAACACCTAAAGGTGCTTAGTTAACTAAGGGAGGGAGAAGGAAACCCAAATGAAAGACTACAAGGGTTCAAACCCACAGGACATCTCATTAAACAAAAAGCACTAAGAGCTCTGAAATAATAGGGGCAGCATCTAGAAAGAATATATTCAGGAATGACCATACACAGTATTTAACTTGTTGCTCTCAGTTTGCAGGTGATGAAGGCTTACTCAGGCCAGACAGCAGCTAGTTCCCTGAAAACACCTTTTATATGGCCCAACGCAATTGGTACTAGAAGGGGTGGCTGAGTAGCCTTCTTCCTCTCGGGCTCTTCTACCTCTGAGCCTTTATCCAAGCTGTTCCTTCTGCTTAGACACCTGTATTAGTCCATTTTCACTGCTATAAAGACATACCTGAGACTGGGTAATTTATAAAGAAAGGAGGTTTAATTGACTCACAGTTCTTCATGGCAGGGGAGGCCTCAGGAAACTTACAATCATGGTAGAAGAGGAAGCAAGTCTGTCTTACACAGCAGCAGGCAAGCAGCAGGCAAGAGAGAGGTGTGAGCTAAGGGGGAAGAACCCCTTATAAAACCATCAAATCTTGTTAGAACTCACTCACTATCATGAGATCAGCATAGGGGAAACTGCCCCCATGATCTACTCACCTCCCTCCTTTGACATGTGGGGATTACAATTAGAGATGAGATTTGGGTGAGAACACAGAGCCAAACCATATCATTACCCTTTCTCTCTCTCTCTCTGTTTTACCTAGCCAACTCCAGTTTTCCTTTAGGTCTTGTCGTGCGGCCCACCCCCACTAGGGATCCTTCCCTAACCTCTTTATCTCCCACGGAATGGCTTCCTCCTCTCTGTGCTCCTATAGTTCCTTCTTTTCACTCTCTCCCCAGACTGGCTTTTGAAAGTTTTCTTCCTGACCACTCTGTACATTCCTGAGGGCAAGGAAGCTCTTTGTCCCATTCCCAACCACAATCCCGATACCCAGCAGCTGCAGAATGTTTGTGGGATGCATACCATCAGCCACACCCTGATCCAGGCTACACGAGCAATTATTACTGACAAAGACTTGGGCTTGACATTGGCTGGGCTTGGATTTCCCAAGCAGACTGTCTCCCTGCACCACTGTACCACATACTTTTTATCCACAGAGGAATAACTCATAAGAAATATTTTGCAGGAGAAGAGAAAGAAGGAGTGTAGACATTACCATCCTCTCACTTTCCATTATTACTTATTTATTTGCCACATGTTGAGAGCTTGATGGGATACAAAATTACAAAAGACTTTTCCTGCTGATAAAGAACTCAGAGCCTGGTTGAGAGGAAAGATAGTAAAAAAAATATTTAAAATACTGAAACAAATGGTTTTAGAGAGCTGTATTAAAAGAGGCTATGACAACACTACGCTTGGGCATGGAAGGCTCCCGGGACTACCTTAGAGAGCAGGTTGGAGATAAATACGCTAAGATTGCAGAACTGAAGCAGGGCTGGCCAAGTGTGGCCTGTGGGCCAAATCAGGCTCACTGCTGCTGCCTGTTCCTGTGTGACATAGGATCTGAATATGGTCTTACATATTTAAATGGTGGGGAGAGGGAGAAAAATATTTCATGACACATGAAAATTATCTGAAATTTAAATTTCAGGATCGATAAAGTTTTATTGGCACACAGCTATGTGTATTCACTTATGTCCAACAACAAGGTAGTGCAACAGAACCTTTATCGTTCAATAGCCGAAAATATTTGCTATTTGTTTCTTTACACAGAAGTTTGCTGACCCCTGAGCTTCAGAAACCAGCACGTGCGAAGGCCCAACTGCAAGCTGTTCAGCTTGATTGGAGTGAGATGTATGTGAGCCTGTGTGTGTGTGTGTGTGTGTGTGTGTGTGTGCCGTGCGTGTTGGGGGGGACAAGATACATGATGAAATGAGTTTTTTTTTTTTCTTAAAAAGGCACTGTACAATCTCAAATAGATTTTGTTTTTTTAGTTTTATTGTTTTTTTTTCTTTGGACAGAGTTTCACTCTTGTTGCCCAGGCTGGAGTGCAATAGTGTTATCTCTGCTCACTGCAACCTCTGCCTCCCATGTTCAAGTAATTCTCCTGCTTTAGCCTCCCAAGTAGCTGGGATTACAGGCATGCACCTACCACGTCTGGGTAATTTTGTCTTTTTAATTTAGTACAGATGGGGTTTCACCATGTTGGTCAGGTTGGTCTTGAACTCCTGACCTCAGGTGATTTCCCCTGCCTTGGCCTCCCAAAGAGCTGGGATTACAGGCATGAGCCACTGCGCCAGCCTCGAATAGATTTTGTATGCCATGCCAAATGCCTCTACCTCTGTTCTGTAGGCTGTGGGGAGCTAACTTAGGGATTTAAGCAGTGGAATAACCTTCTTAGACCTGTTTTGCCCAGTTAGCATTTTGGTAATTTGTGTATATGTGGCTTGGTGGGAAGAAATTGTGAAATTTCAGCCAACTTGATCATTAACCCTGTCATTGTCATTAAATTATTCCACTATTTATAACTCCACCCAGACTGCACCTAAGCGATAGCACTTATTCTTTCCTCTGTTTTTTTCCAGAAATGCTTTCAAAACTGATACCTTATTCATGAGGAGTAACTTGCTCTTGTTGAGATAATATACCTGCACATGTGTAATATGCATATTTTCTTTCTGCATGTATATATCTATCATCTCTCTCTATAGAGAGTCTTTTAGAGTTTTCATGGGGAAAATGCTGCATTTAATTTACAATAAAGTTGTGATTCACAGTCTTTTATTTGTGTTTTTTATTTTTAGAGCAATTTGCCAAGAGTACCTCCAACCTATTATCCTGGAACCATTTCCCTCAAAGTTTTTTTTGACTTCAAAGAAGATTACTTGTAGATGGATGGCAGGAGAAATAGACCCCAGATGGAGATGTTCTCAGCACCCATGTGTTCTCATCTCTGGAAATGTTCGAATTTTAAAATTGCTAAGTTAGCAGGCTCTGGGTCACCTTTTGGGGGGCATTCTGAGGTGTATCGTTCAATGATTAATTTTTTACTTCAAAGAATTCAGTTTATGAATGCAGCTGCAGAACATTGAAAATATTATGCCCACCACTGTGGTCTCCTCCAGTTTTGTCTTTAAAATAACAATGTCAACCTGTGGTTAGAAATAGCAAAGGCAGTAGCATTTCTAGACACAGAAGGTCATCTAAACCATGTTTCTTCTAAGAACAGGCTTCCCTTTGCTTTTAAGTTATATTTGTAAGGTTTGACTTTGCTGTTGTTCAGTGAACTGTTCATGTCGGTGAGGAAAAATAAGTATCAGTGTCTGACAGATAGAAAACGTGGAAGAAAATATATTACCGTTTTCCTTTAACATTCATTATGAGTTCCTCTGGTTTGGAGGAAATGGAAGGTCAAGCTTTCAAATATTCTTTTTGTTGCTTTTGCTAATAATTTTTTCTCCATATCCTTTCTTTTGCTTACTTCAAAACTGGAAGTTATTAATGACATAGCTACAATTTAAGAGACATTAAATACCATTCTTTTAGAGCAGTTATGTATATTATTAAAGTTATCTGAACACATTATATGTTATATAAATGATGACATTCTCTTTTGTTCATTCGCATTAAATAATGAATTGTAATCACTGATCATATTAATTAATTGATATTTTCTAGAATAAGTCTCTGAGGGACTCAAGGACCTTAGACATTTTGTCACCATTGCCTCTTAAAATATCATGCTTCCAATATGTGGCCTTGCATTGTAGTTATGTGTGTAATGTTGGTTTCTTTTTGCCTGTGTATGAAAATGTGCATCACTTGGCCTTGAACAATAACAAAACTTTGGGAAGATATAGATGGGATAATGGTAAAAGTACATGGCTGTGTGTGTGTGTGTGTGTGTGTGTGTGTGTGTGTGTGTTCCCACCCAAATCTCAGGTTGAATTATAATCCTCAATGCCGAAGGTAGGGGCTGGTGGGAAGTTATTGGATCATGGGGGTCGTTTCTAATGTTTCAGCACCCCCCTGCCTTGGTGGCAGTAGTGAGTTCTCATGAAATCTAGTGATTTAAAAGCATGTAGCACCTGCCCCTTCTCTCTCTTCCTCCTGCCCTGGCCATGTAAGATGTGTATGCTTTCCCTTCACCTTCCATCCACCATGACTTTAAGTTTCCTGAGGCCTCTGCAGTAGCAGAAGCCAGTATGCTTCCTGTACAGTCAGCAGAACCGTGAGCCAGTGAAACCTCTTTCCTTTACACATTTACTCAGTCTCAGGTGTTTTTTTTTTAATAGCAATGCTAGAATGGACTAATACAAAGACTCTAAGCAAACAGGCCTTGCTAAGCTCCCCCAGTTCATTACAGTTAGCTCATATCCCGCTTCATCCAATCTTGCTTCTGCACAACTCTGTCTTCTTCCTCAGACCCAAGAAGAAACATACACAGTTTGTCCTGTTGGTTTGGAGTCCTCATTTCTGAAGGCTGCCACGCCTGTAAAATTTATATTAAATCAATGTGTTATTCTTTTCCCTTATTAATCTGTATTTTATTATAAAGGGCTCAGCCATGAACCTGAGATGGGTGAGAAAAATACTGCTTCTCTCTTACAGTAGCAAAGAGCAATGCTGGTGCGCTCAAGACATTCTTCTTAAGGAAAGTTAGTACTTACTATTTGCCTCCTCAGCCTAAGAGAGGGTATGGGAGATTCCCCTGGCTCTCGTGTACTGAGCAGGGCTTCAACATCACTCCACAATGTCTCCTAAGACATAAGTGGCTCCTCTGGAGTCCTGCTCAGAGTGTGAAGAGCTGGGGCTGAGACTGCAGGCACACGCGGCTCCACACCCAGAACGCCACACCTGGTTCAATGATCTGTTGTCACCATCTAGACATTCTTAATAGTGTTTGAACAAGAGGCCCTGCATTTTTATTTTGCTCTAGGCCATGCCAATCATGTAGCCTGTCCTGGTGAAGGCCATAGCTACATCGGGAGCTAGAAGAACAGAGAGGTGAGCCCAGGGGAAGGCACCAGCCAGAGGGTCATTTTCTCAGTGACCCCATCTGGAAGCACACACTTACTGACAGCACAAATAGCTTGGAGGGGTGTCACTGATACAGAATCTGAGTGGTATGTTAAGTGACAACCATAGAAAGAATTTTGACCTCATTAGAGGAACATAATGGGACATCTGCTTTGAGGCGGTGTCTCCAGAGAGCTCAAAAATGCATCCCAGGACAAAAGAGTTATCTTTGAAGAGCTCCAAAGTTCAGAGAGCAAAGTCCAGAGAACATAGACATTTTCTGTCTACTCCCCTCTCTCCTTCCCCAAGCCTACTCCAACCAAGGAAGGGCCGAAGGCCGCCTGATGGGGATGTGGTAGAGTGAGAAAAGGAGAAGTTTTGAAAGAAAGAAGCCAACCTCGGTTCCAATTGTAGAGGCAAAAGGAAAGTTCCCCTTTTACCCTCAGAAAATGTGCTAGGAAATCAACTCACAAAGGGCAGATTAATGGGAGAAGAGCCACAGAAGTTTATTTGATGATAGTTCTGGGTTACAGTAGCATTCAGAGTGAAGAAGCCATCTCGCATTGCGGTGCAAAAGCTTATAAACCATCCTGAAGTTACAGAATGAATGGGGGCTTGGGTCTTGAGCAAACATGTTATAGGAGAAAGGAGAATAATTCTGTCAAGGGGCAATACATAATTCCCAGGGAGAATTCAGTGAGTTTGAAGAACATATGATGGTCTGGATCAAAGTCTGCTGGGCCCACAGAGCGAACAATGGTTAGTGACACAAGTCTATCCAAATTTGAGAGACTTTAGTATTCCTTCCTGTGAAATGAGTTCAGTGAATGAAAACTCATGGAAAGGACAGGAGGTAATTTTTTCTTCTTTGGTAGGTCTGGACTTTAGGCAGATAAGGGAGCCTCAGAGAATGACTTCATTTTATGCTTTGGGAGAGATGGTTGGGGACGATGGTCAGAGAGACCTTGAGGTTTCTTTGTCAGTTCAGCATGTATGAAGCACCATACTTTGGGGTTGCTGGTTTTCCAGCCCCAATACCCTGTAGGTCTCCACAAAGCAGGCTTAAGGGGTTAGAAGGAGAAGGAGGGAAACAAGCAAACATTGAAGCGAAGTTCAGGATTTTAACAGTTGCATCGGTTGGACAATGAAACTGCTGAAATTGAACTATTAAAAATAACTGGAGGACTTCCCTTATCTAACCGGAAACACCATGTGACCTATTTGAGCAGCCACCTAAGGATCAAAGTCTGCAGAGGGAGGTTTCGAGTGGGTAGTAATGAGAAAGGAGAGCCTTGCTTCCTCTTTGTCAGCAACGGAATCTCACCCTCTTACCACAGAAGACTGCAAAAGATCTTTTCTTGTAAATCATAGCAGCAATTTTACACAGAAGGTATCTTTCTTGAACTTGTGTTTGAAAGAGTAAGAATATTGAAAGCCTTCCAAAAGTTTTATTAACATTATGAAATAAATTGCATGTTAGTTAATAACAGGAAAAAAATTTTACGAAGATGTCACTTCTGAAAAACCCCATGCCTGGTGATCAGTGGTATTTGATAGTGAAGGAAAACCCACCATGCTTGGACTAAAACTAGAGCAAATATCTCCATTTGGCAATAATTGAATCTCAGTTGTGGTAGCTTATCCTATCGAGGTCATACCGACATTGTTAAAGAGAGGAAGTTAAATGCACTAACAAGAAAATCTCAGAGTACACTCAAAGTATGTTAAGGTTGTGTCAGAAACTAATAATAAGGAAATTCACAGTTGAAGCTGACCTCCCATCCATGGACTGAAAGGGCCATATAAAGGAAGTGGTTTAAAAGACACCCCGTGGTGTCTAGGTATTGGAAGTCAGCCTTAACTATAAATTTCCTTGTTTTCATTAGCTTGGATTACAACAGGCTGAGGATTTTCTGAATGCCCTGTTAGGTAAGTGAACTTCCTTTTTTTTTTTTTTTTTTCTTGTAAGTTCCATAGAAAGAGAACTTCTGTAATCAGTAATCACACATTTTATTCCTATTTTATGTACTTTCACAATGAAAGACAAACTTATTCATGATCTCATAATTACCTATCTTGTCCTGTGTAACAATCCATTCTTTGTATCACAAAACATTCTTCTGAGGATTTGGCAAAACCGGTTGAGCAGGTTTTCCTATAGAAAATCCCAATTCAAACAGTAGCTCACAAATGGAATCTCAAGTATTTATTTTCACATATGAGTAGGTAAACATCAAATACATAACCAGCAAACATTTTTTTGAACATTCAAAGGTAGCATTAAACCAGTGTCTGGGAATAAGACAAAATACCTCAGGTATTTAGTAGTCTGTCAAAACAGGGAAACACAGTGATGGTAAATCTCATGACAGAACCCAGTGGCTGGAGACTGCAGCCCGGTGTGATGGCACCTTGAGGGTTACCTGTGGCCAGGAGGGCTGGAGGCTTTGGCTTTATGTTATTAAAAGGCAATGCAACCGACTCAAAGAGTAGTGTGTGAATATTTTTGAATTCATTTACTGACTAAACACAAAATTATATGGTTTATTTTTTTAATGACTCAAGTCAGTATGACATTTCATTCCATTTTGACTTCATTGGCATCAATGAAACTGAGAAATGCTTTCTGTGTTATAATACTACAATTTAAAAATATATTTTTTACTATTTCAGTGGAAAAAAATGAACAGTTAGATAAAAGGTAAAAATTTAAGGCAAAATTCCACAGCTCCTTTAACCATAAAATAACATTAGATCAACATCATTAAATGCTAGTATAACTCTTATCCCAAAGCCTCTTCCAAGTAAACAATCCCTCCAGGATATCAGTTTTCTGTAGCAGTGTGCTTAGAAAAAAATCCTTAGTTTCTATGCCAAGAATAAAATTCTAGCTCTGAAATATTTGCATATGTAAACATTTCCAAATTCATATTCTATACACATGCTAAACCTCTTGGTGTTTATACATGCTTTTGTGATTAGTCTTAAACTTTTTGTTGGCCAGATATGTAAAACCCACAGCTAGAAGTTGGATATTAGAAGATAGAATAAAAGTAGCAATAAGGAGAATTTGGTTCATTGTTAGCATGAACAAAATTAAAATTATGCTTAGCTCTAAGAAGGAATTAAAAAAAAACTGAAGACCTGAGGTAGAAGTATTTGTAATTTAAATTTTACCTGTTTTTAGGTTTGTATCCCAAATTTGTCAGGATCTCTTAATTTGGGATCAGGGGAGTCACTGGCTAAGACATAAGATAAATAAAAGGTGTACCATTTGATGGGATATAATGGTCTTCCTTTTCTCTCCAGTTGAAGCAAACTCAACTAGAGTTTTGATGTGACATGAAGTCTAAGACATCATAGACCAATCAGTGGATTTGCCTGTGATGGGTTAAAAGTGAAGGCACATACACATACAATTATATATAACTCACTCTAAGGCATCCAAATTTTAAATATTCGGGAAATAGAAATTTCTGAAAAGGTGCAATTTAGCTGTTGCAGATTAAAGGATTGTTTCTCAGTTCCATATTACTTCAGTACCTATGAATTTCACTACACAAATAATTTATAGGAAACTTACCTTAATAATTGCCTTGCAATGGAGTCATGAATATCAGTTGTTTCAAAGATTGAATCAATTGATTTCCATGAGACCAGAGAGCTACAATTATTATAAATTTTCTACCTCCTTCTCAAATGTTATTTTTTGGTTCTCTGTACTTACAGCCCATTACTTTAGTGAACCAAGATGGAAATTAGCTTTAGTACTTCTCTCGGACCCTTGGGAGATCTTCAGAGAAACTGGACAAGTGTGAGAGAGAAGCCAAGCAGTTCTGTGCTCACACTGTCACTGATTTTTCTTCAAAAATCTTCCCTTTGACAGAAAAAAACGTTACTTCATTCTCTGTCATTCTTTAATATTTAGTGGGAGACATGGCGGATTCATTTTTTTAAATCAAATGTTCATTGAACACTTACTCTGTGCCAGGAATTTTGTTAATGCTGTAAACCCAAGTAAAGACAATAAGCTCACTCTGAAATTGCTTATAGTGTATTTATATCTTAGTCCATTTGGGATGCTGTAAAAAAGCACCATAAATTGTGTGGCTTATAAGCAACAGAAATTTATTGTTTATAGTTTCTGAAGCTGGGAACTCCAAAATCAAGGTGCCAGCAGATTGAGTGTCTGGCAAGGGCCTGCTTCCTGGTTCATAGACAGTGCATTCTTGTGGAGTCCTCGGGGCCTGGCGTAAGAGATGAGGGAGCTTTCTGAGGATGCTGTCCTCATGATCTAATCACCTCTTCATACCATCACCTTTGAGTTAGAATTCCTACATATCAATTTCGGGGGGACAGACATTCAGACCATGGAAATTTATATTCACCCATTATTATGCATACTTTTAGATATAAGAACCTTCACCAGGTAACTTACCCTATCTTTATAAAGAAGAGTTTTAATATTAAGATTTGCTTTCACCCTTAACATAATGGATATTGCCAGATAAATACATTAACTGGATGTTGTTTAGTTCCAAGAAGTGGGCTTCAGTGCAGAAGATAAAGATGTATCTTTTCTCAGTTGGGGAAGTAGTGATGCACTAGAGAAAAAGAACTGCAGAAAAAGAGAGGGGCACAGAAACCTTGAACAATCAAAAAGCTGCATGAAAGGGATGCGACTGTGTTTTATGGGAGCTGAAACTGTTATCTGTCACCAGCAGAGAAAATAAATTGGCACCCTCATTTTCTAATATATCTCTTAAAAGTCAATCAACGCCTATTGGCAACTGTCAACCCTTTTAAGTTTTCTTCTATTAGAAGTTATCTCAGTCACAAGCTCGGTGGGCATCTATTGATTTAGTGTCTTTGAAAATGAAAGTTTAAATTGGGTATGTTGGGGAATCGGTGTTGAGAGGCATGTGAGAAGATTCTATATCCAAAATAAAGCCTGAACTTCACGAGATTCATGTTGGCCTCCTTCAGAGGAAAGAGTATTTGGCACAACTCCCTATGAAGTTGGTTCAATATTCCAATGACTTTATTTATTTATTTTATTTGTGGGTTTGGTATAGATTTTAGGTCATTGGTGTTTTGTTTTATTTTATTATTTTATTTTTAGACAGAGTCTCACTCTGTTGCCCAGGCTGGAGTACAGTGGTACCATCTCAGCTCACTGAAACTTCTACCTCCTGGGTTCAAGTGATTCTCATGCCTCAGCCTCCCATGTAGCTGGAATTGTAGGGTCATGCCACCATACCAGACGAATTTTTGTGTTTTTAGTAGAAATGAGGTTTCACCTTGTTGGCCAGGCCAGTCTTGAACTCCTGGCCTCAAGTAATTCACCTACCTCAGCCTCCCAAAATGCTGGGATTAGAGGTGTGAGCCACTGCTCCCAGCCAATATTCCCGTGACTTTAATAGGAGCCTGTTAGGATCGATAAGGTCTAAGCCCACTGTTTTAGGAGAATAGCAGTTGTCTCAGGAATCAAATACCAGCCCCAATTTCCTAATTTAACTTTTTAGGAAATGTTGTGGTTTAAATGTGTATGTCACTCCAAAATTCATAGGTTGGAACTTAACCCCTAAGGTGACGATACTAAGAAGTGAGATCCTTGAAAGGTGATTAGGCAATGAAAGCCCAACCCTGCTGAATAGGACTATAAAAGCCTTATGAAAGAGTTTGAGGGAGTGAGTTCTTCCCTTTTAAGTCTTTCCACCAAGTGAGGACACAGCGTTCATCTTCACTGAATGATGTAACCACAAGGCATGACCTCCAGAGCAGACAGCCAGCCCTGAACAGAAATGGAATCACAGGAGCCTTGAACTTTGACTTCTAGGCTTCAGGACTGTTAGAAATAATTTTTTATTATTTATACGTTACCTAACCTAAAGTAATTTGCTATAGCAGCAGGAATGGACTAACACAGAAAACAATAACAATAATAGGTTGGTCATGGTGGCTCACGCCTGTAATCCCAGCACTTTTGGAGGCTGAGGTGGGTGGATCATCTAAGGTCAGGAGTTCAAGACCAGCCTGACCAACATGATGAAAGCTGTCTCTATTAAAAATACAAAAATTAGCTGGGCGTGGAGGTCAGGCGCCTGAAATCCCAGCTACTTGGGAGGCTGAGGCAGGAGAATTGCTTGAACCTGGAAGGCGGAGGTCGCAGTGAGCTGAGATTGCACCATTGCACTCCGGCCTGGGTGACTCCATTTCAAATAGTAATAAGAATAATAATAGAAATGATATCTCTCCTTTTTATTGAGACCTTACAATATGTTGGGTATTAGAAAAGAGTCTTTACAAATATTATTTGAATATTAGAACGGTCATGAATGGTTGGTATAATCACTCTTATTTTACAATAGGAGTCTGTGTTTTTGGAAAGGTCAAAGAATCTGGGACTCTACACATTGAAAGTGCCAAAACTGGTGTTAAAATCGGAATGTCTCTAAAACCCGTGGCTTCACCATCATTCCATATTGCCAATGAGGTGATAAACTATGTAGCCGGACATTTTTAGACATGGGGTTTGGTCTCTATTTCTGACATTTTCTTGTATTCTGAGTAAACCTCAATAGTGGTAATGAACTATTTAATAACTTTACATGCTATCCCTGTATCGAAAGCCGAAAGACCCACAGTGTCTTGAGTCATAGGTGATCATACTTTATTGCAATGTTATCCATGGTTGCAGTTAGAGATTTTGCTAGTTGACTCATGTCTAGGAAATGTGGGGGCAAGCTCAGGGTAGATTGATTTGTTTCTCATGGAATTGTCAAGACGAAAGGGCATCTGAGGGAGCAGAGGTGAAACTTCTGAGCAAAGGCTTAGGGCTGTTTATTTGCTGCTCTAATACTTTTGTCAAATACTTTGTCCTGAGTGTATGATTTCTTGATGATAACTTGCGAACTGCTGTAAATGCTTTCGGAGCCACAGATAAAAGGAACTGTGTCACAACTGATAATGCAGTTGCTATGTTTGAAGTAATAAACACTTTTATTTTTGCTATTATTGTCCTTCCCTGGTATTTTAGGGACTAAATTTTGTCACAGTTGCCTTTGAATGATATTTACTATGAATTGATGTATTAGTTATTAAGTTTTTATAGCCACATAAAAATTCCCATTTACTCAAGAGAGAGACTGTATATAAATCAGAAGTGAATAAAATAATGTTCTTAGTGGCTATAATTTATTACTGTTATGACTTTAATTAACTTGTTTATAATAATGAATATGTGAGCTACTCATGGTTCTGCCTGATGGATATATTAGTCAGTGCTTGCTCACCTTGAGAGTGTTTGGAAAATATCAACAATCCCAATTCAGTGAACTCCAGTATTCCCATATTCATGAAAAAGTAAACTTAAATGAAAAATAACTTACAGCTAAGTTTTTCCATGATGCATAAGAGAATCATATTAAAGATTACCATATGGTTTGTAGCGTGACTTCCTCCTCCCAGTTTTTATTGTGCTGATTTAAAATACAATAAAATTTATTCATTTTAAGCATGCATGTACATGTACAGCTTGATAAATTTTAGTGATTGATATAGTCATGTAATCACCACCCCAACAAACACATAGAACATTTCCATTATTCTAACAAGTTTCTCCTGCCCTAACCTCAGGGAGCCACTGATATGCTTTCTGTCACAACTGTTTTCTTTTTTTTTAGAATTTCATGTAAATGAAATTATATGATATGTAGCCTGTATTATTCAGTGTTCTTAGAGAATTAAGACAAATACAGTGTGTTGGTATATATATGTGCATGTGAATACTTTTAAAAATGGAGTTATTTGATGGCGCCAGGCAAGTCTGAAATCCGCAGGGTAGACCAATAGATGGGAAATTCTGGCAAGAGTTCATGGTACAGTGAACTTTTGAAACCAAAGGCAGGTGGGTTAGGGTTAGAGTTAGCAGAATTCCTGCTTTTTGGGGGGACCTCAGTCTTTTCTCTTAAGGCCTTCAAATGGTTGGTTGACTCTTCCCACATTATGAATGGTAATCTTCTTCATTCCAAGTCTCCTGATTTAAATGTTAATAATATCTAAAAATAGTTTTTCACAGAAACACGTAGATGAGTGTTTGACCAAACAACCAGACACCATAGCCTAGTCAAGTTGACACATGAAATTACCCATTATACAGCCTTTTTGTGTTCAATTTCATTCACTTTACCATAATGTTTATGATTTTTATTCATGCTATCGCATACATTATTACCCCTTTATTCCTTTATATTGTTGAGTTGCATGCCATAGTGTGATTATCCCACACTGATCTATCCACTTAACCAGTTGATCAGCCTTTGGGTTTTTTCTAGTTTTTGTCTCACAGGAGAAGTACTGCTATGAACTATGACAATTAGATGACTTCTAATATAATTTTTGGACTCACATTAAAATATTATCAATTTTACTCTATATACTGCTAATGTTTATATGGGGTATCTTCAAAAAGTTTGTGGAAAATGTGTATTATGAAAAAATTGTGAATGTATTTCAATTATTTTGCACCAAAATAAACTTGTTTTAAGTTGTTATACTATGTCTGAAGAGGAACTAGTTTGAGGCGTTAAGAAGGATGTCAGTTTGAAAAGAGCCCCTATCAAAGCAATGTGAGTTCTCTAAAATTGAAGCAAGAACAGACATCAAATTTATGGTGATGCTTAGATGGAAGAATGGTGACGTCATTAATGCTTGGTGACATCACTAATGTGTCACAGACAGTTGATTAATGACCTCCCCTCCCCTGCCAATCATCAGCTTATAAATGGATAACTCATTTTAAGAGGGGAAAAGATAATGTTGAAGTTGAAGTCTGCAGTCCACCCACAGCAATTTGTGAGGAAAAAGTTCTCGTTTGTTCCCTAGTTGAAGAGGACCAATAATTAATAGCAGAAACAATAGCCAACGCCACAGACATCTCAATTGTTTTGGCTTACATAATTCCAAAAGAAAATTAAAGTTGAACAAACTTTCCATTTGATGGATGCCAAAGCCATTATGCCTAGATCAGCTGCAGACAAGAGCAGAGCATTCAGTGGAAATTTTAAACAAGTGGGCTCAAGATCCTGATACATTTCTTTAAAGAATTGTAACAGAAGATGAAACATGGCTTTACCAGTGTAATCCTGAAGACAAAGAACAATCTAAGCAATGGCTACTGAGAGGTGGAAGTGGGTCAATCAAAGCAAAATCAGACTGATCAAGAACAAAAGTCAAGGCAACAGTTTTTTGGGATGCTCAAAGCGTTTTGCTTGTCGACTTTCTGAAGGGCCAAAGAAAGAAAACAACTGCTTATCATGAGAGTGTTTTGAGAGAGTTAGCCAAAGCTTTAGCAAAAAATGCCTGAGAAAGCTTCACCAAAGAGTCTTTTTCCATTGAGACAATGCTCCTGCTCATTCCTCTCATCCAACAAAGCCAGTTTTGCAAGAGTTTCCATGGGAAATTATTAGGCATTCACTTTATAATCCTGATCTAGCTTTTCTCCAAATTCTTTTTGTTTCTTAATCTTTAAAAATCTATGAAAGACACCCATTTTTCTTCAGGTAATAATGTAACTAAGACTTCATTGACATGATTAAATACCCAAGATCCTCAGTTCTTTAGGGATGGACTAAATGACGGGTATCAGCACTTGCAAAAGTGTCTTTAACTTGATAGAGCTTATGTTGAGTTTACATTTTACATTTTAATCTTTTAATTTCATTTTTCATGAACTTTTTGAAGCCCCTTTGAATTGCCCTTTAGAGTTCGCAGAGCATATTTGATTTTTCCCTCATTTAATTTCCAACATTAAATTATTCTAATAATAGACACACAAAATAGTGCTTTACAGATATTTTATTGTTTACAACATCTCATTTATTATTTACAACAATACCAAGATTTAAGTATTGGAGCTCCATTTTTCAGATGAAGAAGTTGAAATTTAAGAATATGTAGGGACTTGCCTAAGACAACTACAGTAGAAAGTTAAGGAATAAAATTCAGACCAGGATGCTCTGACTCCAAGCCCAAGTAACCCTATTCACCAGTGAAGGTCAAGTGCATGCACGAAAATGACAAGATTGCAGTAAAACATTGGAAAGAGTCATGGTTAATGCCCAATCAATCTGAAACATTTTTCTAATTGAGAAAAAACAGTCCTTACCAATCGGGCCACATTTCAGTATTTAAAAAATTCAGTAAGTAATCTCTTGAAAAGGAATTAAAACAAAATGGTTCCCTCCCCCATATAATGTTGGCAAAATTAAGTCTTCTCACTCAGGAACACTCTGTGCTTTCTTAAAATGATACCCCAACGGTCCCTGACTTAACATGGTTCGACTTACAGTGGTTCAACTTACTGGTTTTCTGACTTTATGGTGGGGCCAAAGCAACACACATTCAGTATGTCGTCAATTACAACGGGGTCATGTTCTGACAAACCCGTTACGCATTGAGAATATTGTAAGTTGAAACCAGTATACAACATTTCTAAGTTACAATATATTTATGTATTTATCAGACATGACCCTATTGTAAGTTGAGAGGCATCTGTAAATAAATCATGAGGAAATTACTGGCGCATAGTGCTACTTTATGTAGGGCAGTTAATGCCTTCAGTTATTCCCACAATTCTCTCAGATGATCTGCCTAAAAAAGTTCCTGACCCTTGACACTACTGCAGTCTGTTGTCATTCATTATAAAGAGTTACTTGCTGATACTGGAGGAGTTTCTGAATGTTGCTATTGCTGGTGATATTGCTGACATTATACTCACTGATAGGTGATTACTTGCTGATATTAGAGGAGTTCCTGAATGTTGATATTGCTGCATGAAGATCTGGGGTAGATGACTTTTAATGTCTCAAGACAATTTAATATTTGCAGGATTTCATTTAATGGCTTGAAAATTCAGATTATTCATTCAAAAAATGCTTATTGAACATCTACTGCCTGGCATGTTATTATTAGAAACACCCGTCTCTTATGTACCTGTATGCTGTACCTATATGTTTTGTAAACTAATTTTTGATGGCATTTAATATTTTACAGAACTGCAAAATAATATGTGAGAAGATATAAATGATGAAACATTTGTTCTATTTTGACAGATGTTCAATGTACTGTGTTCTGGGCTTCAGTCTTCTTTAAGGTAGTGTAACCAGGTTGCGGGACGGGACAGGGTGAGCTTACTGGTTAAGTAAATATTGGACCCAAAGAGTTTTGCAGGGAGCGATTTATTAGGCAGAGAGAGAAAGACAGAGTAGAGAGAGCTCCCACCCTATTGTGGGAGAGGATCCCAGAGAGGGAAATCCATGCAGGTAAGGTGCAGTGGAGTTTTAACTTTGAAGTTATTCCTGCCCCATTTATGTTTTTGTCCAATGAGAGGAGTCCTTTCAAACTTCCTCTGGAGTGATTGATCTTTGACTTTGATCCCAGATTGGTTGCTTGGGCCCACAATGGAGCCTCTCCTTCCAGGGCTTTTGGTGGGCTTTCTGAACAAAGGAGGCTCACCTGGAATTTTACCTAGCCGGCAAGGGAAAGTTAGACAAAGAACTCTAGGTTCCCAGGTAGGGAGGTGGATGGAGGCATGGTGCTGGGAAATTATTGCCTTTGAAACCAGCCCCTTGTGGACTCGTGAAGAGAAGTTAACATAGTCCCTCAGTAGGTGCTTATGTCTTCATTTTATAAATAAGGAAAAGTGAGGCTCACTGCAATGAAAAATTTTGTGCCAGATAACTCATAGGTGGTTGTTATTAGAATTTATGTCTGACCCCAAAATGAGTTCCTATAATGTAGGAGTCAGGCAGTTTTTTCTGCAAAGTGCCTGTTAGTAAATATTCTGGGCTTTGTAGTCTGTAAGGCAAAGTAAAGGCTATTGCATAAGTGCTGATGTATCATAGTGTCTCTGCTAAAATTCCTCAGCTTTGTGCTTGTGGCATGAAAGCAGTCATAGGCTGGGTGGAAGTGAGTTGGACCGCTGTGCTTCAGTTAAATTTCATTTATAAAAACAAGAAGATGTGGCCTGTGGGCTATAGTTTGCCTCCCCTGCTCTAAACTATACTGCTCCTTTTAATGCCACATGGAGGTGTCTTTTAGCATTTTTAAGTTATTGGATACGTGAAGGGTTTTAACTTGGTCCCTTTGGAAAGTTTAATGCAACTTTAATAAAATGACATTAAATAAACTTTTGTGTTAGTGCTTCCTGTGTATGGAGTGTGAGAAGAGGGACAAACCATCATCTTAGATAATGCGGGTAGGATTAAGATCGCAGGACACTGAGTTAGCTGAACAGAAGGAAGAAAAGTGAAAACACAGAAAGAAAAGTTAGGTCATGTGGTAACTTTTAATTTTCTGAAAAGGACACTATTCCGGTCTCTGTCCATATGAATGCCTGCTATGTGTTTTTATTCTGTGAGCACTTCATTGTACCAATTGTATTACCTTCCTATTGCTGCTGTAATATATTACCACACACTTAGTGGCTTTAAAAATGCAAACTTACTGCCTTACTGTTCTTGTATTATTCTGCTCTCATGCTGCTAATAAAGACATATCCAAGAGTGGGTAATTTATAAAGGAAAGAGGTTTAATTGACTTACAGTTCCACATGTCTGGGGAGGCCACACAATCACTGTGGAAGGCGAATGAGGAGCAAAGTCACATCTTATATAGTAGCAGGCAAGAAAGAGAGCATGTCCAGGGCAACTCCCCTTTATAAAACCATTAGATCTCCTGAGACTTAGTCACTATCATGAGAACAGCGTGGAAAAGAGCCACTCTCATATTCAATTACCTCCCATCGGGTCTCTCCCATGACACGTGGGAATTATGGGGGATACAATTCAAGATTTGTTTGGGGACACAGTCAAACCATATCTGTTCTGGAGGTCAGAAGTCTCAGTGGACTAAGATCAAGGTGTCAGCAGGACTGTGCTTTACCAGGAGGCTCTGGGGAGACACTGCTTCCTCGCCTTTTCTAGCATCAGAGGCCACCCACATCCTTTGGCTCATGGCCCCTTCCTCTCATCAGTCCAACCGCGGCTTCCATTGTCACAGCTCCCCGGCCTATGCTTTCCTGCCTTCTTTCTAAAGAAACTTTGTAATTATATTGGGTTCACCTGCTAATCCAGGATATTCTTCCCATCTCAAAATTCTTCCCTTAATTCCATCTGCAAAGTCCCTTCTGCCATGTAAGAACATATCCACAGATTTTGTGGCTTAGGCCGTCTTTGGGGGAGCGTTATTCTGTCTGCACCAACCATGATGAGTGGTAGAGTGGGGAGAGACCATCTGAACAGGCCTGTTCCTGCAGAGGAATATTGCACTCTCTGGTTTGGGAAGCCTGCCCATTAAGCAGTCCTGTCAACTTTTACCTGTAATTTTTCCCCAGAAATAAATGTGAGCATCCCCCTGCTGAGCATATACAAAGTGACAGCCACACTGACTTCATTTGAGTTTGTCAGTTTATCAGTATGCTGGCTTGCTCCTTGTCTCTTTCAGCCAAGTAATTTGTAGCATTCAAAATGTACTATTGTTAAGGAAATGATTTAAAGATGATTCACTTGTTGATGGTATTTAACACCTACTGAAAGGATTTGTTAAATTTTCTTGCTTGCAGAATTGCATGGAAATATGCAAAGGCTCCCTTGTAAATAGATTTATATAAAAATCCCTGATGTTATTATGGCTGTAGAACCAAACATTACAAATGTTATTTATTTGCCCATGCAATGGTTGCAAAACTGCAGTTCTGATTTATAGATACTAGCTCTTTCAAAATTTTGTGAAGTACACCAGCTAAGAATATCCTCACTGTGAAAAACAACCATCCGATGATGCTACACAGGTTTACATGGGGGGATTTTGAAGAAAACAGAATAATATTCTTTGTACAGGCCCATTTAGATGAACTGAAAACAAAGTAGAGAACTGGACTCTAATTCCAAAGGTTTCCCAGGAGAAATTCTGGTGACTCTGCTAAATAACCATCCACACACAGAGCTCTCTTGAGCTTCAAAAATAGTTGGCATGTGTAAGCATCTCACCATCACACCTAGGGATTCACAAAGTAATGAACACTCTATTCTATTTGATAACGTAGAGATTGCTTCTCTGAGACATGCTGGCTGAGGTTAGTGTGAAGTTGGAGTTAGGTCTCATTGTTAGATCTGAGAGCCAGATTGGTCTCCTAAGTATGTTACAGTAACATCTTGTGGCTAGGTCTTTGGCTGTAGAAGATGTGAGTAGCAGAATCATATTTTTGAAAGCATCAAGCTTTAGCTATTTCCATGTGTCATTAATCACTGGCAGTTATACCTGGGTTGATGAGTAACATTCTAACTTTAAAATTGCTTCATAGAAGGATATTCCCCAACATAAATACCAGGAAGCAGGATTTAAGTTAGATTAAAAAACTGGCTGACGATAAGACTATTAAATGCTGAATTAGTTATTGAAGGAGATAGCAAAGTCTTTGCTGGAGGTCTTCAATAATGGTTTAGATGTTGTCTTGCTTGAAGGCAAATTATATTTTTAATGTGTTGAATTTGCATATTATAAATTTTGGACCACCTTTAAGAAAGTTCTTAAGATACTCTTTCGGGCAAAACAGATCCTTGCAAACCTAGTAATAGTAATATAACTGTATTCCTTCTCTCTGAATCGCCAGTCATAATTCAGAGGTGAGATGTTTTAAGTCTCTCCATGGTTTGGGGGTCTATAAGAAAAAACATTTGTTTTAGACCTTTTCAAGGGCTCTGAGTTACCAGGTATCAAATTTATAGCTGAGGAGCAAGGAAATTCAGAAATCCCTCTAGGTTTGGACTCTCATCTGGGATCTGTTCTTATCCGATGTTAAACTGAGGAGTCTTCACGTGCTCAGGACAGAAGCATGATTGGTCCTGCTAAGATCCGAGCTCTGTGGCATATAGAAAAGGTATAGTCTACTAAAGAACAGCAGAATCCCAAGCTTTTCAACCATATTGAAAAGTATGTGCAAGATAATCTAGGAATGTCAGTTCTGCAGCAAGGAACTTGTTATTAAGCCTTAAACATATTGGCCTATGAGATGGTATCCCAGAAGGAGGGCATCAGTTTCTCCTGAGGGAAGAGGTCCTAACTGGGTGATTGTCTCTCAGAAAAGTGTGCTTGTGATTGTGGGTGCATTGACCTCTTTCTTCAGTGCTTGCTGCCTCTTTGGGCCTTCCTTTTGCTTGTTTCAACAGAATCAGCAGCTGCTTGTCTCTGAGGGCTTCACTATCAGTGGAGATCATTGTGTGTTTCTCCTCCTGATTACAGCCTGCACTGGAAGCCACGTGGTAGTTCATGTTCTTGTTGGTATTTGAACAAAGCCAAAGAAGGCACACTTACATTTGTGGGTTGCACAAAGCAGGGAGGTGCTAATCCAGTGGATGGCTAAATCAGAAGGTGAAAAAGATGTATAAAAAAGTACAATGATAGGTCAAAATCAGAAATATAAAATGTAATGGCATTAAGTGTAATGTCTTGTAATTCAGCTTTTACAAATCAATTACATAATATGAGGCTCTCTTTATAGTTTGCCCTGTGAGGTTGACACTATAGGCATGGAATAAGAAGGTGGTGGCCTTGTCAAAGGATGAGGACAATTAGTAGATGCTCAATAAACATTTACATAAAAATTAAATACAACATTGATACGGTTTAGCTGTGTCCCCACCCAAAATGTCATCTTTAATTGTAATCCCTATAATCCCCATAATCCCCAAATGGCAAGGAAGAGATCAGCTGGAGGTAATTGAATCATGGGGGCGGTTCCTCGTGCTCTTCTCATGATGAGTGAGTTCAGATGAGATCTGATGATCTTATAAGTTTTTGGTAGTTCCTCCTGCATTCCTTCAACTTCCTGCTGCCTTGTGAAGAAGGTTCCTTGTTTCTCTTTGCCTTCCACTATGATTGTAAGTTTCTTAAGATTTCCCCAGCCATTTTGAACTGTGAGTCAATTAAACCTTTTTCCTTTATAAATAACCTAGTCTTGGGCAGTTCTTTATGGCAGTATAAAAATGGACTAATACAAACATCTAAATAATAGGTTTCTTATCAAACACTTCTTTAACAGTATTTCTTTATGCTCTTCCAAAATATGCTTTTGCATTTCATCAGAGAGTTTCTCAGGGTTCCTCTCTGTACCTGTTGTGCTTTTGTGTATTTTCCAACTTTATAGACCTGTGATTCATGCATGGAGTTAGCTCCCCAACTTTTTTTTATTTCTCTAGTCATTAAACAGTATAATACCCAGCTCAACCCCAGAGCCCTACTCCACAACTCTACCTCCTGAGGAACATGTTTTCCTTGAAAAAAAATTTCTAGATGTAATTCTATTCTAATACAATTATTCCCAATTTTCTTCCCCATACATACAATTATATTTTCACTTTAAACATCGCTAACATTAATCATTGCATTTAGTTCCTGGACTGTTCTATAATGTTTTACATCTGTTGATCTGTAGCTTTATGATCTCTTTATAATATTGCTTGATTTTGTGAGTAATAAAATACAGAATAGTGATATTTTGAGGAATATAAAATTATTATTAATGTTAATTATTTATATTCCCCAGATTTTATTAATTCATACATTATTAATTAAGTTCAGGAAGTATTACAATATTGGGAGGAGAAGGGAAACGAAAAGAATGATTAGAAACTGACTCCTATGTTTAACAAGATATTCTGAAACTTGATAACATGACCTTGTTTCTAGATCATTAGACTTAAATGCTAGCCATCCTGGCAAATTTCACATTTGCCACAAATGTGATAATAATAAAGGCATGTGTTGGTTGGTACAAATAATGTATTGTGACTGTTGTAGCTCTTTGTAGACTGTTGCTGGTGCATTAATAGGTAAACAAAGCACATTATCCAAGAGTTCTGCCCTGAAGGCTTAGAATCTGTATCACTCAGTCAACAAAATTTAGACATAAATAAATATTGACACTCTGAAGGGATTGCCTAGCTGCTTTCTAGTTTATTGCTAGGAATCCACAGAGAATATGTGAAGTTAGCCTTTAAAGATAAACCACTTGAAGTATGAGAGAAAACAAAATCATTACCATACACACGTATGCTTACATAAAAGGCAAGCAAGGAGTGGAGAAAAAAATGACAAGTGGTTTAGAAAACTAGAAAAGAAAAAGAACCTTTGGGTTGATTATGGTAGTCTTGGGAGTGCAGTTTAACCCAGGAGTTAGATACTCCAGCCTGGACTGTATCTCAATGGCTAGGTCTGTGTTGAGGACATACTAGATGCGAGGAATTGGGCTGGTCACTCTGGATATAGAGCTAAGTGGGACAGTGTTTCTCTGGGAAAGTACAATAAGCAACAGCTTACTATGCATCCCTTATAGGTAAGCATGGAGGACTCACTGGAATGCAGAATGGAACTACCCATTCCAACCTCACAGGCTCATAGGAGGCTTGCCAAAGAAGAAGTGTGGAAACTGGACTCTGAAGAGCCATAGGAATTAGTCAAACAATGGGAAGGGGTGGGCTTATGTAAGAGAAAAGGTTCTCTCCAGGCAGGGGACCAGTATGTGAAATAACCCATGGATGGTTGTGGGACTACAAGTTAGGTGTGAATTGTGTGTTTGGCAAAATCATGGTCACACAAAAAATCCTGTGACTATATTAGGTTACATATTAGGCAAAAGCAGATTTATGTTGCATATGGAATGGTCGCTAAGTAGCTGACCTGAAAACAGTGAGATTTTTCTAGATTATTCAGGTGAGCTCAATATGATCATAAGAGCCCTTAAAAGTAGAAGAGGGAGGCAGAAGAGGAGGTCAGGGGGATGTGCTGTGAGGACTCATCCTGTTGATTCTGGCTTTGGAGATGCAGAAAGGGGCCAGGAGCCACGGAATGCAGGCAGCGTCTAGTAGCTGGAAAAGTCAAAGAAATATTAGATTGCACAAAAGTAATTGCGGTTTTTGGAATTCCTTTTAATGGCAAAGATCACAATTACTTTTGCCCCAACCTAATCGATTCTCCCCCTGGAGCCTCCAGACTGGCATGTGTCCCTGCCAACACCTTGATTTTAACCTAGGGAGACTGTTTTGGGCATCTGAACTTCAAAACCCGAAGACAAATGTATGATGTTTTAAACAACTCAGTTTGTGGTAATTTGTCACAGCAACAAGAGAAAATTTATATGCATGAAGAACGTATTGAAAGTGCAGAGAGAGTAGCAGTGAGACTGGAGAGGCAGGTGAGGAGAACACTTTATCCCTTGCTCTACAAGGTGGGTTTATCCTGATGGGTCATGGAGAATTCTGAATGGGTTTAGGGAGGGAAGTGATATGATTTTGTGTTTTATAAATGCCACTCAGGAAATAGGAAGGATTCGAGGCTGCAAAGAGTTTGGAGACTGTCAGGAGGGAATGCACTGACTTGGGAATTTTAGTCTGATCAGCGCAATTTACTGAGTGTTTACGTGTTGCAGGAGGAAGAAGGGGCAACATCAAGAATGTGAGCTAGGTTCTTGACTGGAGAGTTGCCGCATGATGGAAAATTCAATGATATAAGATACGCAGCAATAGGCAGGAATGAGTTTTGCAAAACACTGGCAGAAAGTTGATGGTGTTTTTTTCTGATGGCTGCTTAATTCTCTGAGAAGTAGGAGGTAAAGTCATGTATTGAAAAATTGTGGGTTAGAGGTGTGAAGTGGAAATTCTAAGGGGAAGAAAATTAAGTTTTCATCATCTTCTGTGAGTAGGAGTTGGAATTTCTTCTGCTCATGGTGAAAACAGGAATTAACAGGCAGCTGTGAAGGCTGCAGTGAACGTTGGGCCTCTTGAACACTTTATTTCTTATGACTGGAATAGGTCCCTTATTCTTAAATCAACCTGCTCTTTGTCTTTGTCTTAGCTTGAGATGATCCATTAAAGCAATTTTCTCTGGTGGGGATATGTCAGCTGGTAATAAAGTGCCTAAATCTGGGCCAGTTGGAAGTCCTGTATCATGAGCCCAAAGACCTTTTGAGACAATGGCTAGCATGTTGGGTCATCACTTCCACTTTTGGATGCATGCTTTCCTCTGTATAGCTTTTTGGAGAATCATAGAATCTCAGGTGGAAAATAACACTTGTTGCCTGGGCAAAGACCTTGATGACCTCATGCCCACATCCTTCCAGGCTCTTCCTGGATGCCCACGTCAGGTTGTCCATCTCATCTTGAAAATTTCTGGTGTTGGAAATTACATCTTCTGATAACAGCTTTCTCTGTTTTCAGATGGCTCCAACCCCATAGAAATTTCTTTCTTATATTGAACTAAAACCTACCTCCCTATAATTTTACAAAGTTGTTTGATTTCTAGAGAATTCATAGAGAATTTAATCCCTCTTCAATCTGACAACCTTTTAAGTATTTGAAGGCAGCTGACATGTACCTCTCTAAGTCTCTTCTTTCTAGGCTAAGCAGTCTCACTTTTTTACCATCACCAGTTTTTCAACTGTTCTTTGCATGTCAGGTTTCCTTCCTTTCACTATTTTGGCTGGATTTCTTTAAAACACCATATGCTGCCATGTTTTATTGTTTGTTTGTTTAAAATTTAGGCACTTAGGTTGGAGTAAAGCCCTCCTAGTATTGTCTGAGCAGCAAAAAGTAGAACAGAATATCATCTCCATTTTCTATAATCAGTGAGAATTGCTAGCAATTACCCTCCTAGGATACCCATTTTCCTATAAGCTCCTCTCACCAACCTCAGCTTTTCCTTTGCTTCTCTTACCTTGGTCTCGTTGTCTTGATAGAATCCTTCATTCATTACAAATCTATTGGGCAGGTTCTATCTGTTAGGTCATCTGATGTGTATTGGACCTAAAGAAAAGAGTAAGTTCACCTCTGCCATCAAGGAGAGCAAAGTGTGGTTAGAAGAAAATATAAGCAAACAATATTGAGGGGATAGATTGATCAGAAGGCGTATCTATTGGGTTGGAGGAAGGAGATACATGAAGTATAGTAGAAATAAATATATCACATTGATTTATTCATTCATTCATCTAATGAATGGTGAATTCATGGCCAATTGCTATTTGGAGCACTGAAGTTACAGTAGTGAACAAAAGTATGTGCATTCTCTCGTAGAGCTTCAATTCCATAATGAGAGATAGGGGTAAAAACAAAATGACAAAAGCAAACCCACATAACAAGTAAACATGTAACAGCCTTTATTTGGAACAGGGTCTGCAAACTGTGGCTTATTGGCAAAATCCAGCCTGCCACCTTTTTTGTAAATAGATTTACTGGAACACAGCCACACTCATTTGTTTATATATTGCCTATGGCTGTTTACACAGTACAATGACAGCCTTGAATAATTGCATGCAGAAGCCATGTGGCCTGCAAAGGTGAAAAGATTTGCTTTCTGGCCCTTTAAGGAAAAGTTGGCTAGCCCCTGATCTAGAAGAGTAAGGCAGGCAAAGGAGGAGTGGGGAGCCCTGGGGACGGGCAGGAGGACAAATTTCTCTTTAGAGAGGTTGGTCAGCAGAAGCCAAGCTGATGGGGTAACATTTGAGCAGAAACGTGAGGAATTGTAGGAGCAGCTGAGTGGACACCTGGGGGAAGAGCATTCTAGGCAGGAAGAGAAAAGCAAAGGCAAAGCCCCCAGGGAGGGATTTGGCTCCACAAGGTGCTCGGGCAGTGGGTGCCATGGGGTGAGTCATAGGAGAGGGACCCATCACACAGGGCACTGCCAGGCCCAGAGGAGAGCCCTGGGCTTGGCAGGGTGATGTGAGAAGCCACAGGCAGGCTTCCAGCAGGGACACAATCCCATTCGCTGCTGTAGGGGAAGGGAGGAGGAGGGCAGATGAGAATCTCTTGCAAAAGTGAGGCTCTGTCTAGGATGATCGTGGAGAACACAACGAGAAGTGGTGGAACCTGGGTTCCACCTGAAAACAGTAACATGATTTCCTCGTGACCTGGGTGCAGGTGAGAGAGGGGAGTCAGGTGAGATTCTTCTTTGAAATGCTTTTTATAAGGAAGTAATTTCAAACTTAGAAAAAGCTGCAAAAATGGTTCAAAGAACCTCAGTTATACCCTTTATTAGATTCACCTGAGGACATTTTACCCCAGTTGTTTCAACACTTCTCTCTCTAGAGCTACACACACACACACACACACACACACACACACACACACAGACACACACACATGCACATATACACACACAGCTATACATATATTTCATATATGTGTGTTTATGCAGTGCAGACACACATAGATGAATACACATGCATATAATTCTGAATTGTAAAAGGATAAATTACATTTATCAAGGCGTTTTACTCCTAAATACATCATTATATTTCCTAAGAATAGGGATATTCTTATAAATAATCAAAGAGCAAATAACTGATCTGTCTCTCTTTATTTCTATTTATGTCTGTATGAATGCATTTTTTTCTTTGGGTTGAGCAATCGGTAGCAAGTACTTGCTAATCACTTGAGATGGGAGACGCATTAAGAGAAGAAAGAGTTACTTTGGGGTGCAGGAGAAATTGGGAGTCTTGTTTTTGACTTATGAAATTTGAGTTGCTTGTTAGCGACTCCAGGAGATGTGTCTACAGTTGCTTGGAGAAGAGGTTTGGAATTGTGGAAAGAAAGCTGATCTTATAGATGCATTTAAGGCACTGAGCCTCCTCAGGTGGGCAGATGTAGGTGAAGAGGAGGCCTGAGGACTGGGTGCTGGTTCTCCTGACCATTTGGATATCAGGGAGATATGGATGAACAGGCAAGGAATGCTAAAAAGACATTTGCTGTGAAAACAATCATGGAAATAACCCAGGAGCTGAAGGGAGTGTGGGAACACTGGAGTTTTGATTTGTTTTCAGGTTGATATCCTACCTGTGCTTTCTTTTCCTAAGGGAAAATGTCAAGTAGGGAAATGATGATGGAGAAGAGAAAAGGCCTCCTAGGGTGATGTTTCTGAGTCGGTGAGAGGCGTGGGATCTGGGACCCACATGGAAGCCTTGGGCTCACACTGCGATAAATGCTCGTCCTTTGTTACAAAAATGAAGGCAAGTATGTGGGCACAGATGAAGTGGGCTATACATTTGGTTGAGAGTGAGTGGAAGTTCTTTTCTGTTTGCTTTTATTTTCTCATTGAAATAGAAATCAAGGGCTCACTAAAAGGATGGAGGAAGTGCAGTGTTAGGCATTTGAGGACAGAGAAGGTGAGCATTGTCATTTAGGACTTGTGATAAGTGATGAACCCGGGAAATGTTGATGATACTGACAGCACTGAGAACTCTTGATCTTACTGGTCATTAATGAAAACTCCAACTAGCCATCTTCGTTGTGTGTTTTCTCCATTTGCCTTCACTATCCTGGCAAAAAATGGCCATTTGGATTGAACTGGGGTTGAGATTTGGCCAAGTCAGAAGAAGGAGGACAGCAAGGGAAGGGTGTATGCAAAGAAGTGCCTGTCGTGGGGGAGCTGGAACCTGAGCTGAAGTGGGAGACACGTGAGAGCTGCGGGGACTGAGGAGGGAACAGTGGTGAGACGGGGGACTGTGGTACCAGGTGGGGGTAAAGGAATTTTCAAAACAAGCTGTCAGAGACAGGTAGAGAGGTAAAGTTGCTGCTTAGAAGGTGAGTTCCTCAAATTGACCTGCCTGCAGAGGATCACATTCAGGTCACAACCATGGTTTCACTGTTCCAAATGCTGTAGTATGATGAGTGGTGTTGGAGACACACAGGATGGCGTGGACATGCGTGGGAACAGAGTGTCACCGGGCACAATACGGGAAGGGAACAGTGTTGGAGAAGCCTTCTCAATGTGGCCACATCCCAGTGAAGGCTTGATGATAACCTTATAAGATGTGTTTGAACTTGAGAATTTTGTGGATCTTGCTGTTACCTCTGAAGTATACAGAGATGAAATTATATCCTCTTTTCATTTTTTTTCTGCAAGTACTTTTATTTTTTTTAAATTTTATTAAACAACTCATTTATGTTTTGAATTTCTTCAGATCCTTTCTTAAGTTTTCTATGTGTCCTAACTTTCAAATTTTACATTTTGTAACACATCTATCTCTGTCTCCCAAGTCTGTTGGTATTTCAGTGTTCTGTGCTTATTGCAAAAGAATTATCATAATGTGAGGGGTCTTTCAATCTTTTTCTATAAGATTCCTACATATTTGAATAAAATTAAACATGACATTTAAGTTACTTGTTAAGGTGATATTATGATCACAAATGCTAAAAATAAATTTTTTATTGTGGTCGAGACAGGGTCTCATTCTGTTGCCCAGTCTGGAGTGCAGTGGTGCAATCATGGCTCACTGTGACGCCCCCATTTCCCAGGTTCAAGTGATCCTCCCACCATAGCCTCCTGAGTAGCTGGGACCGCAGGGATGCACCACCATGCCCAACTCATTCTTTTTTATTTTTAGTGATGACAGGGTCTCTCTATGGTGCCTAGGCTGGGAGTTTGGTCTCAGGCTCCTGAGTTCAAGTGATCCTCCCTCCTCAGCCTTCCAAAGTGCTGGGATTATAGTTGTGGGCCACCATGCCCGGCGATAAATTATCCTTTACTAGAGGAATAGATATATGATTTTAAAAGCTTGAATGTTTATATGTCTCAAACTTGAAACTATTAATGACGTTCGAAAACTACACATACTCTCAAAATGTCAGAGTTCCATAGTGACTACTTTGATCTTCTCTGAGTGGCGCTTAACCAATGTCAAAATTAGACAGCTTTGTATTACTGTGTTCCACTAGACCATATAGAACTTTATTTCAAAAACCTTTCAGTTGAGTAAAAACAAAAAAGGTTGGGGGTGGACTTAGTTTAATTGGTTAATCCATTCTAAAGCACATAAATGAATGTTATCATTGATCATAGAGAAGAAAGACCAGGGATAAGATTCAATAAATACATATTTACTACCAATTACCTGTGGGTTTTAATTTAATTTGGCTCTTTGCTTGAAGCCAGACTTTGTCCCAAACTAATATATACTTTATTCATGAAACTTTTAATTACATGGTAGTTCTCTCAGAAGAGAATCAAACTCATGTTTCTTTGCCTCTCATCATAATTTTTGGTCAAAGGAGGGCAGGATCCTTTTGAGAGATGAGGCTTTTGAAGGAAAATGTATACGTAATTGGTTGTGTGGTTTGGATGAAGAGGAAAGAGATTTAAAATTGGTGGGCTTCATTTAAGATTTAAAATGAAGATTTAATCAAGCACAGATCTTGTAAAACATAAGGGTCATGGCCAATGATTGGTTATAATGTAGTTCAGAGAATGTATGTCAAGTGTGACACATTATCTTTAGAGTTCTTTGCTTTAGCCAGATTTAATATTAACTTAATGCAGGAAAAAATATCAATTGAAACATAATACATTCAGTTAAGGTGTTCTTTCCTTTGCATAAAAATGGAAATGACATATTGAAATATCCTGATTCTAATTGCCCATTTTCCCACAAAATAAATAACATGCCCTCATAAAGCAATGTTCTTTATTATTATTAGTTTATATAATGAGTTATTGTCCTCTTTAGAGCAGAGACTCTGAGTCATCTTTTGCAAATCAACTAGGATACCATCATCATTTTATTTCCTTTCATGAGTCTACAATACATACATAAAGAATGATCTATTCATAGTTATTTCAAAGTGCCACTTTGAGATTTATGTTTTCAAGTAGCTGATTCTTAAGGCATAGAGCATTACCTCATTGTATATTCAATAAATATGCACTGAGCATTTGCATTTCCACATCAGGTGCTTGATATTAAGGATGATAAGGTAAGAGAAACCTACAGTCTGCAGCAGAGTTTCTCAGCTAGGGGTGATTATCCCAGGGGGCATTGGACAATTTCCCAAGATATTTGTGATTGTCATGAGTTGGATTGGGGAAAGATTTTACTGGCATCCCACAATGCACAGGAGAGGTCCACACAACAAATAATTATCCAGTCCTATTGCCAATCATTCCCATGTTGAGAAACCCTAGTCTACAGGGAGCATATCTCTTACATTTCCAATTCAATAGAATAAGTCCAAAAATAAAGCTCTCGCACACAGTGCACTCTCATAACTCAGAAAAGGCAGCACCTAGCCTTGACAATGGTGGACGGACGTGGGTTGTGTGTGGGAAACTCCCTGAATAAAGCGTCCTCTCTGCTGAGTCTTGAATGCTGGGGAGGAATTAATCTGGCAGATGAAGAGCAGTGGGTTTTCTAGTGGAAGGAATCTCAAATGCAAATTAACAGAAGCAAGCAGCATCCTGAAATGATTGGGGTATGGTATAGTTAGGATAGCTGGGGTTTAGATTCATGCAACAGTCATGAGAAAGAAGCCTTCGAATCTAGTTAAGGAATAAGGTTGTGAAAAGCCTGGAGTACATGGAAAAGACATAGAACTACCTCTGGCACCAGGGAAAAGCCAGTGAGGGATAATAAATAGGGCGGCAACATGGGTGCATTGCATGGTGTGACCTTCACACAGTCGTATGGAGCATGGTTGGGAACTAGGACAGTTAGGACCAATTGACTGGAGCAGGTCAGTCATGAGGAGGTGGCTGAGGATGTGTGAAGATATTTTGAAGGGAGAAACAACAGGGCTTTAACAAATTCACTGTGATGAGTGAGGAAGAGAGGACAGTCAGAAACAACGCTGATGTTTTTGGCTAAGGTGCTGAGTGAATACTGGTGTCTTTATGTGGAGTAAGAAAGGCATGCTGAGAAAGATGGTGAATTTAGGTTTGGGCTTGGCAGTGCTACCTGTGGGTCATCTGGTCAGGAAGAGAAGAAGTTCTGGGGAAGGGAAGGACACTGTGGTTGACCTTGAGAATGCTCAGGGTAATTGGATAAATGTAAAAGGAAAGAGATTCCATGTCAGGAATCTTAGGGGCATCAAAACTCAAGGAGCAGGCAGGTCTAGGTGGGTCCATGAAGGAAACTGAGGAGTAATAAGAAGAAAAGTGCAATGGAAAAAGTAGCAGGCCAGGTGTGGTGGCACACACCTGTAATCCCTGCACTTTGGGAGGCTGAGGTGGAAGGATCGCTTGAGCCCTGGAGTTCGAGAGCAGGCTAGGCAACAGAGTGAGAACCTGTCTTTACAAAAACTAAAAATAATTGGCCAGGCGTGGTGGCGTGTACTTATGGTCCCAGCTACCTGGGAGGCTGATGTGGAAGGATTGCTTGAGCTCAGGAGTTTGAGGCTGCAGTGAGCTATGATCGCTCCACTGTACCTGGGCCTGGGTCACAGATCAAGACCCTATCTCAGAAAAAAAAAAAAAGGAAAAAAATTAGTGTCAGGGGTTCTGGCTAAGGCAGTTTCAGGAGTGGCATTCTTATCAGTGTCAAAGACAGATAGAAGGTAAGTTGCTTAGAGCCCGTTGGATTGGGCTATGTAGAGGTCACTGGGAACCTCTAAAAAAGCAGGTGATGGCAGGGGCTGTCAGAATACAGTGGGCTAAGGAGACTCTCAGGAGGATGAGGATGTGAGGCAGGGAGTGCAGTGAGCTCTTTAAGAAGCCTTGTCCTAAAATGTCAAGCGCTAGAGGGAAAACAGTGATGCTTAAAGCTAGGATTCAAGTGGGCATGCTTATCTGGTGAGCATGCAAGGCCAGCAGTGTTTTATGGTTTCCTCTGAGTATTTATAGTTCCTGATATTGTTATTTTTGATAGATTATAACTGTTACCAGGACTGTATTGAACCATCAACCTCTGATACACATAATACCAAAAGCATGAAAGGATATAGACTTGATTGAAAACATTCAACATTTCAGTTTCTTTAAAACAAAAGGGACGTTCCTCCCTCGGGTGGGAAAGTAGTTCATGGTCAGAGACAAGCAGCTGAGCAATGTGTGGGTGTAGTTTGTTTTGCGTGGGGGAACACAGAGGGACAAAGAGTTCAGCTCTGAATTGCACTGCAGGCGGCAAGAGGGAAAGGACGTCGTTTTAAAACCCACAAATGAACAGAATGAAAAGCAGGAGCACAGCCCAGAGAGCAACTTCCTGCTTTGGCATGCCGAAAACTTTTAATTATAAACGTTTGCTGGGCTGTGGGAATGCTGTCGGATAGGAGGTTCAGCGGAAGCATCTTCACATTAAGTGAAAGAGAAGTGGTCGCATGGTGGGTTTTGCAATCATGGACTCAACATGCTCATGTTAAGTAGAAGGTTGCGTGGTCCTCTGCAGTGTATTTTTTTTGCCAACCATTCCATAATGCTGTTCATTTTGTTCATTAGATCCATTAATATTATATTGCTGATTTTTCAAATTCTAGTTAATAATGCAATGTTCTTCCTAACCCAGTAACTTTTCAGACTTAACAGCAGCCATTGAGGAGCTTGACACAACAAATACAGCAAAAATGTTGGATGAAACTGAAATATACTCACTAGAATATGGAATAAAAAAGAGGAGAAGCAATCAGACATGAGAACATGAATGCACGCATCATTTTTTCTTGTATTTTTACTTGCGTAATTTAATGAAAAGCCTGTAAAGCAAGTATCTATAGACTATTCAGAATCTATAGTCATTAAAAATGTCCAGAGAATTGGCATTTGTTGGGTTAGATTTATATACTCCAAAGAAGAGAGTTAAGTCCAGGTTCAGGGAGATGGATTAAGCAGCAGATTCAAAGAGTAATTCTTGCCCTGTTACTTATATTCTCTCTCTTAATTAGTTTATGGATAAAATGGGCAAACCATTACCTGCTTCACAAGGATGGTACAAAATGTAAATCAAAATTAATATTTGTGTATTTCTTCTGAAATGAGGAATGAAGGTTACTTATTTTGTAAAGCATCATTGCAGAAACACACTGCAGAGACAATGTTTCTGTATATCGATAGAGTTCAGGAATGCTGTTGGTGATTTATCATCCTGCTAAGTTGGAAAATATTTATCTTTAAAAAACTATGGTTACAGACTTAAAAAATGACTATTTAGACATACTGAATGTAATTATGTCATTACATACAGTATCTTTTTAAAATTAGATTGAGCCATCTGAAATTGTCATTTTTATAGATGAAAAAGTCAAATATTGGCAATTTCAGATGGTTCAACCTAATACAAAAGCTACATTCATCTAAGAAACAAATTACATCTCAAATCATAACATGCAAACAGAAGTAGCGGGTTCATATGCATTCTCGTGCAAGCCATTGGCTTAAATAGCACGCTTGCAACACAGAGGTAAGGATGTTTACTGTTGCTTTAAAGTGCTTGACAGAGTTTGTGTTAAATTATTGTGCAATCCCTTCATAAATTGGGAAGTGATGGGGCATTTTTTTCAGGTGGCGCCACAGGTAGATCTGGTGACCATATTTCAAAATATACCAACAAAGACTCAGGTATTGTTTAGTTAAGTTAGTTGAAACCCATGGTGACATTTATTTGTAAGTTGGAAATGACTTTTAGAATAATGCCAATTTACAAAATAAAAAAACAGTGTTTGAAAAAGCCTTATCTAAATAGACACTGTCTCCTTTGAGAAATACTATTATCTTTCATTCATTAAATAGAACAAATCAAGTTCCAAATGCCATATTGAAATTGCTGTGCTTTTTTTTGTTTGTTTTTTATTACAAGAATGAAAGAGTCTAGCCTTTCTTTCTCTTTTCCTTTGAGTGTTGTTTTATAGAGGAAGTCAGGCATTATTTTGTTTATAATTAAAGACTATGTACTAAAGCACAATTTGAATAAGCAACTTTAATTAATCAAGGAAAAAACCCAGCAACTTTCTACACACATATTTCAGTTTCTAAGAGTGAGTAAAAAGGGTTTTCTTTTCTCCCCTTTGAGGTTAGAGGCAGGTCAGGTCAGTAATTGGAGCTGGCTAGTCATCAGCTGGTTTGACCTGCTAGGCTAAAATTTTCTTTACTACAGGAAAGTGTAATCAGAAAACCATATGTATCCTCATCCTGAGACTGGAGCATAATGAAAAGCAGGCAGTCCATTTATTTTCTCCAAGCCTTTCAGATTTTCATTCAGCCATTTGGGGCTTGACTTTGCACTGGGCTGAGGAACTACAGTGGGAGGCATTATTTAACTGGATCACAATCCAGAGATGTAGAAACTGGGATTCAAATGCTTGCATTGTCTTGCCTCTCCTATTTCCTTCAAAAGTTGATTGCTATTATTGTTTTTTTGCCTGAAAACAAATAACGAGCTACAGATTTCAAGTAAATATCTAGGAGACTGTCCATTATAGACTTATTCTGATTATAAGAGCGTTCTCCTGAGTTCCTGTGTATCTGGGATTAGATGAGGAATAGGAGAGCACACCCTTCTGAAGGTGGAGGAAGGGTAACATACAGTTTGAACAGGCATATTCCTTACAACTCTTACTTTCACAACGCAAACTACCTTCTTCTGTATTCAAACCCCTACATTTATGTCCTACTTTCATCTTAGAGCTTCTCAGATGCTTCTCAGCCCCATTCCACTACTGAAATTCATCCATGTGTCTTAGTTTTTATTAAAAAAGAAGTCACCTATGAACATATGTGTGCATGTATCTTTGTAATAGGATGATTTATATTCCTTTGGGTATATACCCAATAGTGAGATATCTGGATCAAAGGGTATTTCTGGTTCTAGATCTTTGAGGAATCAGCACATCATCTTCCACAATGGTTGAACTAATTTGCACTCCCACCAACAGTATAAAAATGTTCCTATTTCTCTGCAACCTTGTCAGCATCTGTTGTTTCTTGACTTTTTAATAATTGCCATTCTGACTGGCATGAGATGGTATCTGATTGTGGTTTTGATTCCCATTTCTCAGAAGATCAGTGATGTTGAGCTTTCTTTCATATATTCATTAGCTGCATGAATGTCTTCTTTTAAGAAGTGTCTGTTCATGTCCTTTGCATACTTTTTAATAGGGTTGTTTGTAATACATACACATGATAGAATACTATGCAGCCATAAAAAGGAATGAGATCATGTCCTTTGCAGTGACATGGATGGAGCCGGAAGCCATTATCCTTAGCAAAATAATGCAGGAACAGAAAACTGAACACCATATGCTCACTTATAAGTGGGAACTGAACAGTGAGAACACATGGACCCAGGTAAAGAAACAATGCACACTAGGGCCTGTCAGTGGGGCTGGGTGAGGGGAGAGAGAGCATTAGGAAAAATAGCTAATGCATGCCAGGCTTAATACCTAGGTGATGGGTTGACAGATGCAGCAAACCAACATGGCAGGCGTTTACCTATGTAACAAACCTGCACATCCTGCACCTGTACTGGAACTTAAAATATAAATAAAAATTTAAACAAAGAAGTCATCTAAAATGTAGTGGTTTTTAAACTAAATGTTTTAGACATAATTTTGTAAATCATGATACTGTTCAAATGTTTTTAAGACAGAATTGAACTGGTTTTTGGACATGAAGTGGTCAAAGGCTCTCTAACTAAAATAGTGACAAAGATATTTATTAGAAGCATAGATGAATAAACAAAAAAATTCAATTTAAAAAACCATTAGTCTTTCAGTAGATGTTTTTAAGGACCACAATTAAGAAGGAATCTTCACCACAAACTGTAGAAAAGACTCTTTAGACTTCTTAAGGGCTCTACCATGTAGAATAAAAGGGTCAATACTGTTCTTTGACCTCTTCTAAGTAGTTTTGAAGGAAGTTAGGTCAGGAAATGATCTGGAAGAATCACGACGCTTAAGTATTTTACATACATATGAGTCAAAACTGGAATTATGCCTAGGGTACAGAAAAGAAACATTGCATTCTTTAGCTTCTGATTTTAATTCAGTGAAGGTGTTGAAGGAAATAAGGCAAGTCTGGTAGAATCTATTCTTTTATGTGGCTTGGATATAGTTTAAACGAATCAGGAGAGGGAGATAAGATATAACAATCCAAATTAGGGATCCATAAAAATAGTTGTGGAAAACATGTATTTTCTGAATCATCTCACTCAGACATTGCAACCCCTTAGTTATTGGAATGCTTCAAGCATGGCAGATGCTTTTATTATTTGTACATGCAGTAGATATGTGATCTTGAAAAGGTTGGTATTATTCATCTCATGCTTTCAAATGCCTTGTCCCAGCAACTCTTTCTGGATATATAAAAGAAAAAAAAAAACTGAGAAGGAGAGTTTAAAAACCTCCATTCTTATTTCCTATCTTGATCCAGGAAGGTAGGTACTTTTCCCAGATCCAAGACTGGAGAGGGAGTTCTCTTCTCTGGCTGAAGTTATCTTCTTCGGATCATTTCAGACTTTAGTCACAAAATAAAATAATTTGTGCTGGATTTCATTCTAACAGTGTAGAATTTTGTCCTATGAAGTTATTCTACTGTGAGAACAAAATGGAAGTACTTTGGATCCGTATTCCCTGTGTGACGTTGGAATGAACGAAAGAAGAAATGAGTCTCACAGATAGATTTTTAGTGATGTCCATTCTTCTTCCTTCCTCCTGAGTGCACCCACTCTCCCAGTCTGATGTTTCTTTTCTCAGCTTCCCTTCCTCTTTTGTTCTCTTTGATTTTTTTTTTTTGTTTTCTCTTTTGAAATTCTCCCTCCTCCACCTCAATTTTTCCAAGGTTTAAAACCACAGACAGGTGGGAAGGAATAAGTATGATTTCAGTAGCTGTGGTTGGAAATCCCTTATGAACTTAAGAATGCACAAGTAAATGTGGCATGTCCCAGAGAGACATTGAAGTTAATATGCTTGAACCTATTCCAAGGAATTCAAAAAGGAAGTCAACTATTTGCTAGAATAAAGTTCCCTATACTTTGTTTTTCAAATTTTTAATAATATATTTTATTAAAACCAATATATCTAAAACATTTCCAGCATTCTATACTTTCTTACTGGAAACAGTGATTTGACTGCTGGTCAGTTTTGTGTGTGTGTGTCTTGTCAAAAGTATGTTAAGAAAAGGAAATAAATGAAAGGATAGGAAAAATAGCAAAAGTGGCTGTGAAAAAGGCCAAGACACTGGGATGAGCCTTTTGACTATAGTTCTTATTTCTTGTAAATCTTTTCCAGCCTTACTCTCCATGCTGAATCGTGTCTTTTCTTGACTTGGTCTTGGGAAAAATGGTAATCAGATGAAAAATTTTTTAATGCGCTGAACAATTATGTTTCTCCTCACAGAGGTATTCTCTCTCCCCTCTGGATGTAAACGCCACATATTTCTCATTTTTTTGTTTATTTTTTGCCCGCATCAACAAGGTGCCTATTCTGGATTCCATTCTTTCAAGATTCTGCTTCCTGTGGTGACCACTAAAACCCATTGCAATGAATTCAGGCTAACACAGTCATAGAAAGTTAGATCCCTGGTTCAGATTTAACCTTACAGAAAACTGACAATGGAGGGCTTCTTATGCCTTCGTCATATAGCAGTGAAGACTGTCCTGTAACTTGTATGACTGTGATAGTCTTCAATTTATTATTTCCCTTGAGACAGAGCCTTGCTCTGTTGCCCAGACTGGAGTGCAGTGGCACAATCTCGGCTCACTGCAACCTCTGCTTCGCAGGTTCAGGCAATTCTCCTGCCTCAGCCTCCCAAGTAGCTGCCATTACAGGCAAGCACCATTATGCCTGACTAATTTTTGTATTTTTAGTAGAGTTGGGGTTTCACCATGTTGGCCAGGCTGGTCTTGAACTCCTGATCTTGGCCTCCCAAAGTCCTGGGATTACAGGCCTCAGCACCACACCCAGCCTAATCTTCAAATTTGACCCTGCAGACTACTAACTTGTGCTGCCATAATTTTAATTCACCTCATCCTTTTAAAATTTCTTCCTTTCTTAAAAAATCTTTTTACTACTTTCATCTCACTGACTAAAGCCCACTTTGTTGAAAGGACATAAAAAAATGAAAGCAAGTCATTTAAAAAGTTTTCTATTTTTAAATCTAAAACCGTATATTCTACTTAATACAGAATTTAGGTCTCTAAAACAAAATATGGCAGATGTGTACACCATGCACTTTAAGTGGAAATGAAACTATTTCTTAGAGAAAGAATATATAAATTATGCTGAGAGCAAATCTAGGCCTGCCTTTCAAGATTTGCCTGTTTGAAAATGTTTCGATGATCCTAAAACTGAATGTTTTATGTTAACTGTAAATACATTATAAATTCAGTAAGTCTGAGTCAGGGTGATATTCTTCTCCTTAAGGATATAAATTGCATTCTTGGGATTTTGTTAGGTAATTAATTTTGATATCAGTGCATGGGCTTAGAATCAAACAATATCTTGGAAAATGAGTATTACAAATTTGAAGAATGACCAAGTAGAAATAAAAATGAGAAAAAAAAGATTCAGTATTATGATGGTGTGTGACTGAATCTTTGTTAATTTCATGGAGGATTAATTTTTATCAATTTATGAAAAAATAGACATTTTAATATTTCATACAGAAAAAACAAATCATCAAAGTTCTTTGCTTTAAGATGCATGTTTATAAACTAAAATAATAAAGTTTGAGCAAAGAGAATATTTAATTTGAGTATAAAATGCTCCTTTAAAGCCAGTGCACTGGAAGGTAAAGACGAGTCACAGACTGGAACTTATTTACATAACGTTTTTGGAGTGGAGATGGCAGTTGCTCTTTCTAATTGGATATGCAGTAATTTTTACTTTATCTCATTTATTTTCCTTCCAGAATAGTACCAGGAAATTATGTTTTCACTTTGCTTCTGAATCAACATTGTTGGCTACCATCTCCAGAGGATGAATGAGAAGAAACAGTTTAGCATGAATATCAGCATTTCTGAGAGTAATTATACATTTTTAATTGACCCCGTTTATTTATATATGATATATATAATATTTATATAAATATTATAAAGAAATATATATTATATATAAATGTATATATAAATATATAATATATATTATATGTAATATTTATATATAATATATATGTATATATGTGTATATATAAAGTATATATATTTACTTTATAAATATATATATATATTTTATATATATATACTTTATATATATACACACGTACACATATAATTTTGTTATATCTACCTATATAAAATTATATATAGTTAATATATATAATTTTAATTGATAAAGATACAAATACATAGAAGTATTATATTACTGTGAGAAGAGTCAGTGTAAAAATGCCGCAAACTAAATAATACATGGTTTTGATATATACAAATAAACATGGAAATTTTTACAAAGAGAAAGTAAATGTAAAAATGATATGAAAGAAATTAGAAAAAAATGAGGGAATGAGGAAGTTATCGATACATATTAATTGATAGGTTAGGGATTTTGAAAGTACTGGAACTTAAATTTAATTAAGCTTTCTTTATGCTTTATTTCCCCGAGAAAGGGGTCTTAATATTTACAATATTTACTTAGTTGATGTCTGATATTTACTTACTTCTATTAATAACACTTTTGATTCAGGTGACTTTTATTGTTATTAACCATACTGCAGTCTGCATGTACAGTATGTGGTGTCTTGCCTGTGTCTTCTCATTCTTGTTGTCAACTCCTCAGGGTTCAGTTTCTTTGAAAACCACAGAAGGGAAAATGCAATGAAGAACTTGTGAACAACTGGGTCAGGAACAACGGCTGCACTTCAGGGCTCTGATCTAGGAACCCCGGATGCAAAGACATCTGGTGTCCTTTTGCTCAGCCATCCTCAGGCAGCAGGTCAACCAGTTCACTTCATCAACCTTGATGTGCAATGTAGCTTACAAATAATGGATTGACAATCCTTTATAAATGTTAAGTTGGGGCAAAAGTAATGGTAAAAACTGCAATTACTTTTGTACCAATCTAATACTGACTGGGTTGTCACATGCATGCATTTGTATTTACTGAGTCACTGATTCAGAGGGTATTATCTGGACTTATCACACACTTTGACTTAGTAAGAATAATATTCCTAATGTATTTCTTTTTTGGCATAGAACCACTGTATTGAGTCTTATTGCAATGTTTCAAGGTTTCATAAGTTTTCAGTTTGCTAAGCAGCTATGGGTACAGAACTTCTCATAAGTGGATGAGGAGGACACGAAAGAATGAGTTGAAGACAAGAGTTGAGCTATTACTTGTGTTGTGCCTTTGCAGTATGGATAGAATCTATTACATTTTTTAAACAAAACCCCAAAACGTATCCAGTCAGATAAAGACTATCCTTCAAATACCTTCCTTAATGTTTAGAATCTGTTGAATGATTGATGTTACTCAAATATGCTTACAACTCTTCTCTTGGAATTACTCTTGGAGTCAGTTTAGAAACCAAAAATATAATCTATCTATTTCTTTTGGGCACAGAACTTATTTTGACCAAATAACATCATGCAGCTGGATCACACACTCTTACTCACCAAACTTGGCTCTGAATAGCCATTGCCTTCCTCCCACCCCTTCATCCAGAAAAGAAGGCCACATACAAAGTGTGAAGATTGTTTACCAATGACAACATTCCAAAGAAAATCTTAGAAAATGATTCACAAAAGGAATTCAAACATGGAAGTGTTTGAGTGATAGTGGCATTGCAGGAATGATGTCACGAAGCCGCAGTGTGAAGGTGCCAGCAGCCACACGCTGGACATGCGGGATTATGTGTGTATGCACGGGTGAATTCTCCACCCTGGGAGAGTGGAAAAGCAGAGTGCAGAGGCTCGTTACATGCCACCCTCTAGGCCAGTGCCCGGACACCTAATGTGGCCAGATGTCGGACTCCAGCCCTGAGATTCTGCAGCAGGGACCCTGGTACTGACTGGATGGTGTCACTTGAGCTGTCCCAGTCCCTGTACTGGTGTGATCAGGGTACTGGAACCAAGGACTTGTGGTGGCAGAAACTGGTTTCAGCTGCAAGCTTATACCTTGATTCATCCTTGAATGCCTAAGTACTAGTCTGTAATGACTTCCATGGGCCTCTGGGAGAGGCCGGCCTGAAAAGAGTTGGTCTTTAACAGTTTACCTCCCTATGAGCTGTGTTCTAAATATCTCTTTGAAGGGAACAGCATGGACCTATCTATATCAAATCTATCATCCACTGCAGTGGGTACTAGATTGAGTAGCAAGGCCCTGAATCCAACTCTACATGGTTTTGTGACTTCGAATAAATCACTAGACCTGTCTGAGTCACAGTTCCTTAATTTTTAATGTGCAAAATAATTCTAGACTTGTTTTACTTTTGTGATCTTATTATATTTTCTCTGTATGATCAAGTGCCTGAAGAGTCTTCATACTGTTGCCCATTATTTTGGAAATTTATGTGAGGTTAAAAACAAAGACTTTTAACTTTAATATAGCATATAACACATCATTTACCTACACAATAACTATCCAGAATGTGTAAAATCAGCCTAGATAAAAATTAGGGGACTACTATTGTTCATCATGGTAGCAATTTAAATGTTATATGAGTTTATTATTTTTTTTGTTTGGTTTGGTTTTTATATAAATTCTTAGCTCATAATCCCTTTAGATTATCAAATAGTTGAAGAAATATTTCATTCATAAAAGCTTGTAGTGGGCTTAAATGAGTTACAGGCACATCATATGTGTGTATATATATATATATATATATATATATATATATATATATATATACACACTCTGGTTAGATAAGCTTTGTTTTTTCAAAGATTCAATTTTAATAAGCCTTTTATGGAACTTGCTTTTTATGCAGCGACTTTCTCCACACGTCATGTAGATTGTTATTTCTTTTCTTCATATATGCCTGGATCGTACACCCTGACATGCTTATAAACTAAATGCAGAAATTGCACTGCAGAAATAATTATTTCATGCACAACATCCGCAACTTATTTCCACTGTTTAACCTCAGACACATTGTTCTCATTTCCAGTCTTCACAAGACATTTGTTCTTTTCACTGTTCTCTACTTTAAGTGGATGAGGTTCATCTGGTTTGTTGATGTTATAAAATATGGAATTCTCATATTAATGGTTCCAAAATCATATGGGAATACTTTACACCGTGTCTTTGCCATGATGCAGCATTACCTGGTATCGTATAGAATGAGTTAACATGATATTAAATTACACCTTTTTATGTCATTCAGATTTTTTATTTTCTGAGGACCTTTGTCCTACTTCCCCTTTATGAAGTATGCAGCTATGACACTGAGACAAGAAATCTCGTAGCATGTATTTGGAGTTTGATCTTCATGTAAAATCATGTACATCAGTGTATTTACTCCAGGGTTTGAGAGAAGGGATGCTGGAAAGTGGCATCTGAGGAAGTTCAATCATTTTGTGTTTGTTTGGGCTATCTAGTGAGATAAAACAGGTCAATGGATTTAAAAGAAACCTAACAGAAAATGATCTGAGCCTTTGCAAATAATGTCAGCTGACTTTTCCAGAATATTAATTTTGCTACCTGAGATCATGTGGGTCTGGAATTCTTTAAATAAGTGAAAATGAGCAGATGATTTCAGTTAAACTCTAATTTTAACCAACTATGACCTAGTATACCTAAAGATGGCCACACCTTCACCTAAAAGCCAAAGTATTATTGTAACTGCTCTTGTTTTATTTTTCCTTATTATCCTGAAGTCCTGATATTTACTAAAGCATTCAAAGCTAGAATGAAGGTTCTCAGACTTGAGTGTGCATTGAAGTCATGCATCGAATCAGAGTAGAGAGGCTCTATGTGACTAAAACAAGACTGCTGGGTCCCAAACCAGCCTTTCGATTTTGTGTGTCTGGGGTGGGGCTGAGGCTTTGCATTTCTAAGCAGTTCCCAGTTGATGCTGAGGTCATTGGTCCAGGGAGCACCCTCCAGGAAGCACTGGGTGGACCACAGCAAGGAGAAAGAAGGAAAGCCATGGACGGCATCACCACCATGCAGTGCACGTGCCGTTTCCAATTTTCATGAAATTTAAAATAAGCGTCAAGATTCAAAAACACTAGGAGCTAGATTTCAATCTAAATCAGAATTGAAGGATGCAGATTTTTAAAACTATAGGCTCTTGAGAATAGTTCCTCTTCTTTTCATCTCTTCCCCATAATCATTCATACTTAGGCTGCTGCTCAGTGACTACTGCAGAACCGTAGACCCAGAGACTCAGAGCTGCAGGGGACAACTGAGCAAAACATTTGAGTGAGCCTGCTCCGGAGACAGCGGATGGGAGACTTGACCTGTGAAAAGAACTGGGGGCTAGGATCCAGCACATTAGGCTTTGAGCCTGGACTCCTGCACTGAACAATTTTGAGGAGTTAAGAGACACAGCAAGACACCCCCGCATTCTCTTCGGAAGGAAATAAGCTTGCCTTTTGCAGGTAGAGCTGCAACATCAACACCTAAAGCAGCACGTACAGATGTGCAAAACGACCCTCTAGAGGGCCCAAGGGGCTCGTGAGACTGCAGTGCAGATTACTTTCATTTCCATACCTGGAGAAAAAAAGTGTTTCTATTTGACAACCAGTGCCTACAATGGACACGAAGAAGAGTCTCACAGCAAGTGTTGATACCATCCCTCCAGAGAAGAGAGGCACACATGGCTGAGGGACTCCTGAGCACCTGGCTCTCTTGGTAAGAGTCTCTCAAGAGCAATGGCAATGGCCAGAGCTTTGCCAAATCATGTTCTAGTGGCAGAAGCTGTCCCTTCTGTGAGATGCACATCTCAGCACACCTTTGCCGGATGCCATTTAAATACCCACCACTTCTCAGCCCTTGGTGATTAATCTGTGCCCACAAGAAGATTCTGATCGTGGGTCAGCTTCCCCTGGGGAGGTCTGCCAATTTAAAGTTTCTGTAACAGTAAATTCTCATAATTAATGAATAAGCTGCCTTCGTATATGCGGAGAAAGAGCTGAACACACTGCTTTGAATATCAGGTCCTGATGCAATCAGTCTTTGGGGTATCTCAGCAAAGAGGCCCCTGATGGTGATTTGGTTTGTCCTATGGCTTAACCTTTGAGACAGAATGTGTTGGTCCTGCTAACCGAGGCTGTGTGACAGCTTTATTTCTCTGAAATTATTACACTGGCATTCTCGCTTTACACTTGAGTCTAATGAGCTTGCAGAATGTGCCTCTGTCCCTGAGTAGCAGCTTGTAAAGTGGGGCCAGCCCTGAGACCCCAGCAAATCCTTCAGCTCCATAATACCGCTGCATGGGGCCTTCAAGAGCCAGGCTGCCAGCCTGAGTCTTCTGTGTCAGTAACCACGTGTCACTGGGAGGTGGTGCCCAGCACTTAGTTTCCCCTTATACTAGCTATTGTTATAGTACAAATTGCTTACCCTCCCTGGGAGGCTCAGATAATGGGTCTGATGTTCGATCTGATGTAGAATTTAATAAACTTCATAATCCAAGGCAGGTTTCTGTTAAAAATCATCTCAAGGGAAAAAATGCCCATATTTAATACACTAAAGTTTTCTGCCCGCATGTGACTTTAGCTGACAGACTGTTGTTTGCCTGTGAGTTCACTTTAATCATTTCCTCAGCAGCCACCAAAGCACTGCCTTTGCCCTTCGTGTTCTCCAAATCTCCATTTCTCTGTCTCTCTAGCTTCTCCCCAACAGGGCAGGCTTCGTGAGAGGGTGACCCCTCCACGCACATGGGGCCCGATTTTCAGAATGGCCTGGTGTTTCCCTTAACTTTCTACCGTCACTGTCTAGGCCTGAGCTGAAACCCCTGAAGGGCCATTTGTTTGCTGAAGACTCCAACATCTATATCCTCATTGCAAAAGTCACTCCTGAACTCCAGGTGGAGTTTCGACAATTGTCTCCAAGCCATTGCTTCCTTGATGGTAACATTTCTCAGCTGAAAGTAGCCCAAGAGGGTATTTCCCAACTCAGTTAAAGGAGCCCTCTCTTGTTCAGAATTCAAACCAGAAACCTTGAGCGTTCTGTCACTCCTTCTTTTCCGGCCCGGCATTTAGTCCCTTAGTCAAACCGTTTGCCTCCTGATGCACCATTTCTACTGTGAATATGTAGCCCTTCCATCTGGCATATTCTCTGTGGTCATGTGCTCCAGCTGTTTCCTTCCATGCGTGTTCCCATCCTCACTCTACTACAACCCTCTTCTTTTTACAATGCACTAGAAAAAGTCCGTGCTTTCTGTGGCATACAGATGTCCATGTGCGCCCCTTGCTTGGAATTCTAGCCTAATCCCTTCACATGGGTCTCCGAGCTCAAGCATTACCAAACTAATGGTAAATGTTCTAAAATGTTCATGCTACCCAGGCCCTGAGCCTTTTCAAACGCTGCTCCTAACACCCGGGATGCCTAGCTTCCTATCAACTGTGGGGCACTGTTCTATATGTTACTCTAGACCAGGGGTGCCCAATCTTTTGGCTTCCCTGGACCACATTGTAAGAAGAATTATCTTGGGTCACACATAAAATCCACTGACACAATAGCCAGTGAACTTTAAAAAAAATTGCAACAAAATCTCATAATGTTTTAAGAAAGTTTACAAATTTGTGTTGGGCCACATTCCAAGCTGTCCTGGGTCTCATGTGGCCTGCAGGCCACGGGTTGGGCAACGTTGCTCTGGACAGAATCTAAATACGGATGCCTGCAAAGCCTTCTCTGACCTCTGCAGGTGGTGAGCTTCCACCTCTGCTCTCATAGCTATGAATATAGGTTCCTAATTTTATTAGAGCACTTCTCTTGTACTGAAATTTTGCTCATGTGTCTTCTCCTCTAGAAAGGGGCATCTCTGAAGATGACAGCTAGCTTGATTTACTCCTCAAGTGTCAACCCATTGAAGGTGCTTGAGAAATGCTTATGGGCTGAAGGGAGAACCAGTGTTATGAACTGAATGTTTGTGCTCACCCCCACAGAAGTGTGTATATGGTGAAGCCCTAGCCACCAATGTGACTGGATTTGAGGTTAGGATCTCAGGAGGTGATTAAGGTTAGATGAAGTCATAGGGTGGGGTGCTAAAGTATTAGGATTAGTGTTCTTATAAGGAGAGACAACAGAGTGCTCTTTCTTTCTCCCTCTCTCTCTGTCTCTCTCTCTCTCTCTCTCTCTTTCTTTCTTTGCCAAGTGGCTATCTACCAACCAGGAAGAGGGCACTCATCAGGATGTGATTAAGGTTGCCCAAGACCTTGATCTTGGACTTCCCAACCTCCAGAACTGTGAGAAATACGTTTCTGTTTTCCAAGCCACCCATACGTGGTATTTTGTTGCAATACACTAAGGTGATTAAGACGAGGTGGTTATGAGTATACCTGCCTTTATACTGGGAAAAGCTTGTGTTGTGGGTGAACCAATTGCTGTTAATCTTAAACTAGGTACATTGCTCCCTCTGTCTCAGCGTTCTCTTGTGTACAATGGGCATAATAGCAAAACCCACATCAAAGGATTATAGTGAGGATGAAGTAAAATACTATGAGCAAACTTGCTTAGAATAATGGCTAGTACTTAGTAAGCAAGTCTTAAATATCAGCTATCCTCATGATGACCTGTAGATATTCCTACAGAAAGCTAGAAATACAATCATTTAATGCAATAAAAGCCACTTAAAAATGGCAATGCATTTATTCTTCTTTCTCTGACTTATTCAAGAGATCTCTGTTGACACACACTACATGCTGTGCACTGTTTTAGCTGCTGTATACAGAGATGAGAGCAAGCCCAACAGAGCCATGCCCCATGGGCAGAGGCTTATACTTTAGTGGAGCAACAAGCAATATGAAAACCTAAGTACTATAAGATAAAGGAGTAAAAAGTGTCAGCTGGAGGGTTCACATTCTTCCTGGTCCTGGAAGAACAGGTCCATTGTGGGCAGGGAGCCCCTAGGAAAGGCAGCTGCTCCACAGGAGGAGGTTGGCATACTGCTCCAAGTATACCAATAAATTCCTAAGTATTAAGAGTGAGTCAGAAAGAAAGGGGAAAAAGACACACAAAAGCCCCAAACAGTCATAGGCTTAGTATGTGTTTCTGTCCCAGTGAGGGCCTGAGTAAGTAGCTAAAGCTCCATAAATCAAGGAAGGACCTTTGTCCTTTTTCCTTCCTGAATCTCCAGTATCTAAACGTGTATGTGGAACACAGTGGCTGCTCAATTAAAATTTGTTGCCTGAATGAATGGAAGATGGAGCTTTGAACGTTTCTAAATAATCTGGAATTTTTCCTTAGAGCAATTAGTGCCACTACAGTCTTTTGAGTAATAGAGGGACAGAACAGACAGGGTTTGGATTAGACTAACTCCAAGGGATGTGAAGAATGGATTCACCAGGGATGGAGAGACCAAGGCCATGGAAGCTGTTACGGTCATTCTCGTGCAAGGAGGTAGGACTTGGATTGGGGTGGGGGCAGGAGAATGACGGGGAAGGGCTGGGCGGGAGGTATGTTGTGAAAGTGCACATGCCTGTGGTCTGATTGCAGCAGGCTGACTGAGAAAGCCAAGTTTAAAATGGCAGCAAGGCTGAAGACAGGCAAAGTCAACACGTGGGCTGAAGGAGAGGCCGTGGAGGTGTTCTGGGGAAAGTCAGGAAGCAGATGCCTACCACTGATAACATCTCTTGGTTGTTCTGTTGGAGGTGATGAGTTGGGTTGATGACAGGTACCTGGCGGGATGCTCAGCTGGTACACACCAGTGAGGCTGTGCTGGTGGTTTAAGGGGAGCCCGTGCCTTTTGCTGTGGTCACTGGTCTGACTGGGGAACCAATGCTCTAGCAGGGAATACAGAGTTTTAATGCTATCCCTGACTGTACTCACGTCTTCTTTCCTTCAGCCACTTGCTCAAGGTACACATGTCACTATCTCCAGTCTGACAGCTGTTAATTATGATTTGTAGTGAGAAGGAAGCAACAGATATGCCTGTACTAATATGTACCAAATACATCTGTCTTGCGGTACTGACATGTACTGGATAAGAAGAAGGTTCTCAGATTGGGGGTGGTTGGAAAGTAAAAGAATAAAGTATAGGTATCCTGACGATACGCTATTGTAAGGCCATTTGGCTACAGAATGGCTGGAAAGAACCTAAAGAAGAAAACAACTTATAAAAGGCAAAGAGTTAGTACTTGTTTTATTGGGAGAAGTTTCAGAGTCTGGCTGCAAGAGAGAATGCAAACGAATGTGAGAGGGTGTTTAATCTGCCCATATCATCAGATCTGTGAGATCATTAGTAGTTACACTTGCTAATGATACAAATCTGCCTAAGAAAACCATGTCTTTAAAAATAGTAGTATGGTGCCTGGTGTGTATGTAGATTTTGCATCATCTTGAGAACATCTGAAAATTCTCTATTGAATATCCCAAGTGGGCAGAGGAGGTCATGCATTAATTTATTATTTCAACAAATAGTTGGTCCCTCCTCTGAGTACGGTGATGTGCCCGGCCCTGGGAAGACACTGCAGACAAAACACAGTTTCTGCCTCATCGAACCTATAGTTGAGTGGGACAGAAGTCACAGCCCAAGAGAGTGTGATGTTTCTTTGAAGTATGAGTTTGCTTTCATAAACTCACATACATACAGAGTATTTCTGTGTTTGCTCTAAAATGAATTGCTTTAAAATAATGTATACTTGCTGCAACTCTCCATGCAAAAACTCAAGTTATACCAGAAGAACGAGCAATATATTTTCTATGTGCTAATTTAAATTATATTTTGGGACCCCTTCCTGCATAGCTGGCTGATAGATCTAGCTCTGTGTCCCTACCCAAATCTCATCTTGAATTGTAATCCAAATTATAATCCCCATGTGTTGGGGGAGGGAGCTTGAGGGAGGCGATTAGATCATGGGGGCAGTCCTCCATGCTGTTCTTGTGATAGTGAGTGAGTTCTCATGAGATCTGATGGTTTTATAAGAGGGTTTCCCTTTTTTGCTTGGCACTTCTCCCTCCTGCCACTATGTGAAGAAGGACATGTTTGCTTCCCCCTCTGCCATGATTGTAAGGTTCCTGAGGCCTCCACAGCCATGCTGAACTGTGAATCAATGGAATTTCTTTCCTTTATACATTACCAGTCTCAGGCAATTCTTTATAGCAGTAGGAGAACAGATTAATACCCTTGTAGGACAATTTGACCTCAGTGTATCTTGACTTTCCCCTTCCCTCTTCTGAGAGCTGTATTGAGGGGGTCTGGGGAAGGTTAAGATCTTGGAAGTGGGAAGCCCTGTTTAAATCTGTTTCTTTCAGTGAGGAAGGAGACCCCCTTCCCTCTGCCTGTGCTTAAAGAAAGGAAGGAAATGAAAGTTAAATGTCAGCCAGATGAGGTCAGTGGAAGAACTGGTTGGTGCCGCTGACCAGGTCTAGGGATTAAATATCAAACCCCCTACTCCTAACCACAATCTTATCTATAAATGACAGGCATGGTATGGAGGAACCTTATCCCGGAAGGCATTGTTCTAACTCAACGGTTCAAGACCCCTATCTAGTCACGTCCCCCACACTTGCTAAATCAATCACGACCCTCTCACAGGGGCACCTCTTAGATCTCTTAGATTGTGAGCCTTTAAAAGGGCCAGGATTTTCTTTGTCGGGGAGCTTGGTTGTTGAGGTGTCTATGCCTGCTGCAGCTCCTGGCCAAATAAAATTACCACTTCCTTCCCTGTTCAGTGTTCAAGAGATTTGTTCACAGCCACTCCTGCTTCACCAAGACATCTCTGGGGCTCACTGTGCCCACAGGACAGGCCCTGCTGACTCTAGGAATCCCCTACCATACTTGGCCCATGAGGGTCTTCTCTAGGCTTCTCATAGTTCCTCCAACTATAACCATCCTCAATCTGGGCTCCTGCCAGCCCCAAAGATCTACCTCTGACAACTATCCATTGCTCCAAGATCCAGAGAACTCCAATCTTACCGCCTGCCTCCAGCCGGTAGGAAACTTGACTATCAGTTTCCTGCCTTGAGAAAATCTATCTTCATGATTATTGCAAGGATATTTTGCCTGCACTGAGCGTTAGGTATTTTTGGAAACACAATACTAGGTGTTTTGCTGGGATATGCCTTTATGCATCCCTTGAGAAAATAGACTCAGTCCATGCTACTGGCTTCAACTGCCTTCAAGAAGAAAGGGATCTATTATGCAGGGAAAGAAGTTACAATATCTTATCTAAAAAAAAATTCCCAGCATATATGTTTTATTTTCCTCAAATCATCTAGGATACTGTTATGTTTAACTTTTGGATTTCATCCCTCAGAGGTAACAATAATTAAATTTCTCTTACTTAACAGCTATTTCCTGAGCACTTCTTATGTGCCAGGGACATTGTGAATATAGTGGGCAAAAGTCCCTGGTGCTCAGCACTTCCATTCTAGAGCCGAGCTGCAGGGATGGAGGAAAGAAGGCTGGCTAGGCATCCCCCGTCCTAACATCATTATCTGGTCGCTTATGGGACATTAAAGATTGTATGAAGTTGAGCAGCAACTGAATATGGTCCACTTTCCTGGCTCATTTTTCTGCCAGTTAATGAGATTTTTAAGTCGTAGAAGCATGGCTTGGGCACCCAACATTAGTCATAAAAGCACATTTGAAAGAGGGGTCAGACCACAGACCCCTTTTTAAAAGACCCTCCTTTAAAAACTTTTTCTCTTAGAAAACAATTACTGTGAAATCATAGTTAGGGAAATATTTCTTTGGTCCCAGAGAACTGTCTTTCTGCTCTTTCTTCCCCCACCCTAGAGGTTTGTTCAGTGGTTATTGTTATGCGTTGCTAATGCTCCAAACACAGCTTTACAGAAAACAGAGAAAATCTGAAAAGGCACTAAATACAAAAATAAAATATTCTTGGTGTGCCCTTCATGTAGATTTGCTCGGCGGAGGGAAATGGACATTGAAATGAGATCACTTGCGTTACAAATCCTAAGAAGCAGTTTCTCCATTCTGAAATGCAGAAGTTAAAATCCAGGCCATTCTAAGACTGGCGGGCGGCAGGGAGGAGAGGGCCTGACCCGTAACTGTGCGTGACAGGCTGTCATGGTAACCGCAAAGGAATCCCCACCCCAGGGTGTGTGCCACTCACAAAGGTGCTACCCTGCAGTCTTCAGGGGGAGATGTCTGGCCTTTTATCTTCTGCAAATTCCCCAGGCTCCAGGGAGGCCACACAAAGCAGGGGCTTTTTTTCTGTGCTTACTCAGTCTCACTAGAAGGGGCCCTTTCTTCCAAACTCAGTTTCCCTTCCTGCTTCTCCCCAGCCCCCAGCTAGCTTCTGCCTCCCTGCTCGCCCCCTCCCCACCCACTCCCCTTTAGCCAGGTGGGTCACTGCAGTACACCCCCTTCTGCTTATCTTTGGAGACACCCTCAGCTTTTGGATCACAGTCACCCACCCTCTTTCCCAGAGCAGGCTGCTAATCCTTAGGGAGGAATTTACTAGGGTGTCTCCCTCCCTGCATGCCCTGCCCTAGGGTGGAGACAAGAAGGTGTGTGGCCTTTACTTTGGGAGAGGTTCCCAGTTTTACTTTTTCGATGAAAGAGAACGAGTCATTTAAAAAGATAAGCACTGAGCCAGAGTGACACATAAGCAAAAACATAAGATCATTAGAAATTGCAATTGCAACCAGATCTAACATACGGTCCAAAGATCAGGATTCTCGGCCTTTGTCACCACTGTTGAGTTCTCCTTCTCAAGGGCCCAGTTTGCTTTTGATAAGCTTCAAGTGCATTGTCCTATTTGAAAGACATCCTCTGTTTAGACAAAAAGAATTCTAACTTTTATTCCTTCGTCATCACGCGTCCTCAGCCCCTGATTTGATCTCAGGGCCGGGCTCCAGGCAAACAAAGTCCCCCGGAACGCTCACCTCCTCTTCCCCAGTCTCCTCTGTTCTTTGCAGTCAGGCTGCCTGACGCACACAGAGCATGCTTGCTTGTCACAGACTGCCAGAATGCAAAACGATGAGAATTAATGCTGTTATTAAAGGATTTTTTAATTAAATGTGCAATTTAGAGCCAGATGCTGCTTTCTTAAAGGAAGAGAAGTTTAAGTAAAAAAATCTGACAGATACTCGTTCCATCTAGCATGGCAGAATTTACAGTATATTACCGTCTTTGATTTCTGTGGGCTTGGGTTGTCAGGTCCACTTGCAAATGGGCTGTGGGAAAGAGTTGCACTTTTGTAATGTGAAAACATATGGGACATATGGTAAATATTACACCCATAACTGTTACGAAGTTCTGTTTCCTTTAAGTCCCTTTCTTTTTTTGCCTGTATCCTCAGTGGATTATTTGCAAGAATCTCATTACCTTTCTACCTCTATCTTCCCCTGAAGTCGATTTGCTTTATTCTGATGCTTTAGAATCCCAGTGAAAAATCTAGGAATCAAGTGTTCATTCTCTTCCAGGCATGACAATACAACATTCTACAGCCTCTGGTCTCCTCTTGAGCTAATGTTTATTCTGCTTTCCATCTTTGTGTTCAAAGATATGGGCTTTAAAAAAATGAATTTGTATGTTTTCTCTTTGAGACCATCCTCCATCCATTGTATCTGTAAATGGATCAATTAAATAGGTATTGACAAGTTATTACCCTAGGCAAAAACAAAAACAAAAAACAGCCAAGTCTCAGGATTTAAGACATGATATTGTAATGTGCAAAATGATAAAGGTTATCATACAGTGTAAAGTCCTATGGGAATGCAAAGGAATGAGAAATCCTGTCTGATTACAATGATCAAGAACAAGTTTATTGCAGAAGATACATTCGGGATAAGCCTATTAAGGAGGTTGTAGAGGCTATATGGAGAACTAAGGCTTCCTGCTGGGCAAGGCTGTGAGAGGAATGTGTTTGTAGGCTGCTATGCGGCCTCTCCCATAGTGAGACAACCTTCTGGATTCCAAAGTTGGAATGGTCCAGAGTGGACAGTGATGGGGTGGTGGTCCCCTCAAAGACATATTCATCAGTACATAAGTCACCTGTGACCAGTGCAAGGGCATAGCATGGTGACTGGCCATCTATCCAGATTCCCTGAATTAGGTCAGCCAGGAGGATGGTCCAGGAATGTGCATTTTTAAATGTGCACAGATTGACTCTATTGATCAGGTTTGAGTACCACTGGAACTAAAGTATACCATCATTAGGAGCACTATTGATGTCCCTAACTGCAAGTTCAGGGCTACATCCCAACAGGGTAGTTCAGCCTAGCAGTGAGCTAACTCATCTGGCTGTTTTATCCAATCCCCTTTTTACCGTGAGTCAGGGTAATTTTTCTAAAATGCCAAACAGACTCACATGACTTCCTACCATAAAATACTTTAGAGGGTCCCCACTGCTGCTAGGAAAATGCCTCATTGTCACCATGAACCGCAAGATGATCTTTGATCAGATTCTGGCCCACTTTCTCATCTCATCTCTTGCCGTTCCTCTTTTTACATTTCCTGCTCCAAACGTCCTGTCCTCTTCCTGTCATCTGCAAACCTTCTCTCATGGCTGAGCTTTCAGGGAGCCTGCTCATTATTACCTTCACCCAGCAGTACTCTTCCCCCAGGTCTCCCCAGATACCACTTCCTGTACAAGGATTTCCCTAACACCTCCATCAACCCGGAAGTCTGCCTTTTATGATCTCAGAGCCGTTTCTCTACTTTGAAATAATTGCTTATTTGTCTGTTACATTCTAGAGAAAAACTGTGAAAACAGGAGTGAACTCACCTTCCTCAATCCTTCTAGGAACAAGTACAGTCGTCTCTTGGTATTCATAAAGGATTGGTTCTGGGATCTCTCTCAGATACCAAAATTCAAGAACGCTCAAGTTCCTGATATAAAGTCTCACAGTATTTGCACATAACCTCTCCATATCCACCCATCTACTTTAAATCGCCTCTAGATTACTTATAATGCCAACTACAATGTAAATGCTGTATAAATAGCTTTTATACTCTATTTCTTAGGGAATAATGACAAGAAAACAATTGTACATATTCAGTACAGACACATTTTCCCTCAAATATTTTAGATCTGAAGTTGGTTGAATCCACAGATGTGGAACCCACAGATACTGAGGGCTGCCTGTGCTGTGTCAACAGAATGTACTCACCATCGCATTGTTGAAAGGATAATTGAATGAAAAAATGAACAATTAAGGAAATTAAAAGCATATTCCTCTTGCGGTCCTACAACAAACAAAAAAAGGAATAAATTTACACAACAAACAAACTGAGGAACAAATTTATAAACCAAAAGAGAGACTGACAGAATTCTTATGCTTTTGCAGAAATATAATCTAATTTCTAAGTAGAATTTTCTGGTGATAACTAAATTATATCACAGTACATTATCTTCAAATGGTTTTTATTGCTGTTATAATTTCTTTTTTTTTTAATTGTATTTTAGGTTCTGGGATACATGTGCAGATCATGCAGGATTGTTGCAGAGGTACATACATGGCAAGGTGGTTTGCTGCCTCCATCCCCCAATTACATACATCTGGCATTTCTCCCCATGTTATCCCTCCCCAACCTTCCTACCCTCTGCTGTACCTCCCTTAGCCCCCTCAACAGACCCCAGTGTGTGATATTCCCCTCTCTGTGCTCATGTATTCTCATTGTTCAACACCCACTTATGAGTGAGAACATGAGATATTTGGTTTTCTGTTCTTATGCCAGTTTGCTGAGAATGATGGTTTCTAGATTCATCCATGTCCCTACAAAGAACGTGAACTCATCCTTTTTTATGGCTGTGTAGTATTCCATGGTGTATATGTGCCACATTTCCTTTGTCCACTCTATCACTGATGGGCATTTGGATTGGTTCCAGGTCTTTGCTATTGTAAACAGTGCCACAATTAACATACATGTACATGTGCCTTTATAATAGAACAATTTATAATGCTTTGGGCATATACCCTGTAATGGGATTGCTGGGTCACATGGAATTTCTATTTCTAGATCCTTGTGGAATCACCACTCTGTCTTCCACAATGGTTGAACTAATTTATACTCCTACAGTGTAAAAGTGCTCCTTTTTCTCCACATCCTCTCCAGCATCTGTTATTTCCTGATATTTTAATGATCGCCATTCTAACTGGCATGAGATGGTATCTGAATGTGGTTTTGGTCTGCATTTCTCTGATGACAAGTAGTGATGAACATTTTTTCATATGTTTGTTGGCCTCGTATGTGTCTTCTTTTGAAAAGTGTCTGTTCATATCTTTCACCCACCTTTGAATGGGTTTGTCTGTTTTTTTTTCTTGTAAATCTGCTTTAGTTCTTTGTAGATTCTGGATATTAGGCCTTTATCAGATGAGTAGAATGCAAAAATTTTTCCTATTCTGTTGGTTGCTGGTTCACTTTAATGATTGTTTCTTTTGCTGTGGAGAAACTCTTAAGTTTAATTAGATCCCATTTGTCTATTTTGGCTTTTGTTGCCATTGCTTTTGGTGTTTTAGTTATGAAATCCTTGCCTATGCTTATGTACTGAATGGTTTTGCCTAGGTTTTCTCCCAGGATTTTTATGGTGTCAGGTTTTATGTTTAAATATTTAATCCATCTGGAGTTAATTTTTGTGTAAGGTGTAAGGAAGGGGTCTAGTTTCTGCTTTCTGCAGTTGGTTAGCCAGTTTTCCCAACATCATTTATTAAATAGGGAACTTTTTCTTCATTGCTTGTTTTTGTGAGGTTTGTCAAAGATCAGATGGTTGTAGATGTGTGGTGTTGCTTCTGTGGCCTCTGTTCTGTACCATTGGTCTATATCTCTGTTTTGGTGCCAGTAACATGCTGTTTTGATTACTGTAGCCTTGTAGTATAGTTTGAAATCAGGTAGTATTGATGCCTCCAGCTTTGTTCCTTTTGCTTAGAATTGACTTGGCTATGCGGGCTCTCTTTTGGTTCCATATGAAGTTTAAGGTGGTTTTTTCCAGTTCTGTGAAGAAGGTCATTGGTAGCTTGATGGGAATAGCATTGAATCTGTAAATTACTTTGGGCTGTATGGTCATTTTCATGGTATTGATTCTTCTTAACCATGAGCATGTAATGTTTCTCTATCTGTGTCCTCTCTTATTTCGTTGAGCAGTGGTTTGTAGTTCTCCTTGAAGAAGTCCTTTACATTCTTTGTTAATTGTATTCCTAGATATTTTATTCCCTTTGTAGCAATTGTAAATGGCAGTTCGTTCTTGATTTGGCTCTCTTTAAGTCTGTTATTGGTGTATAGGAATGCTTGTGATTTCTGCACATTGATTTTGTATTGGGAGACTTTGCTGAAGTTGTTCACCTGTTTAAGGAGATTTTGGGTTGAGACAATGGGGCCTTCTAAGTATACAATCTTGTCATCTACAAATAGAGACAAATTGTCTAGAACTTCCAATACTACATAAACAGAACCAATGACAAAAACCACATGATTATCTCAATAGAGGCAGAGAAGGCCTTTGACAAAATTCAATAGCCCTTTATACTAAAACCCCTCAATAAACTAGGTATTGATGGACCATATCTCAAAATAATAAAAACTATTTATGACAAACCCACAGCTAATATCATACTGAATGGACAAAAACTGGAAGCATTCCCTTTGAAATCTGGCACTAGACAAGTTTGCCCTCTCTCAACACTCCTATTTAATATAGTACTGGAAGTTCTATCCAGAGCAGTCAGGCAAGAAAAAGAAATAAAGGGTATTCAATTAGGAAAGGAGGAAGTCAAATTGTGTCTATTTGCAGATGACATGATTGTATATTTAGAAGACCCCACTGTCTCAGCCGAAAATCTCCTGAAACTGATAAGCAATGTCAGCAAAGTCTCTGGATACAAAATCAACGTGCAGAAATCACAAGCATTCCTATACACCAATAACAGACTTAAAGAGAGCCGAATCAAGAACAAACTGCCATTTACAATTGCTACAAAAAGAATAAAATATCTAGGAATACAATTAACAATGAATGTAAAGGACCTCTTCAAGGAGAACTACAAACCACTGCTCAACAAAATAAGAGAGGACACAAACAGATGGAGAAACATTCCATGCTCATGGTTAGGAAGAATGAATATCATGAAAATGGCCATACTGCCCAAAATAATTTATAGATTCAATGCTATTCCCATCAAGCTACCAATGACCTTCTTCACAGAACTGGAAAAAACCACCTTAAACTTCATATGGAACTAAAAGAGAGCCCACATAGCCAAGTCAATTCTAAGCAAAAAGAACAAAGCTGGAGGCATCAATACTACCTGACTTCAAACTATACTACAAGGCTACAGTAATCAAAACAGCATGTTACTGACACCAAAACAGAGATATAGACCAATGGAACAGAACAGAGGCCTCAGAAGCAACACCACACATCTACAACCATCTGATCTTTGACAAACCTCACAAAAACAAGCAATAGGGGAAGAATTCCCTGTTTAATAAATGGTGTTGGGAAAACTGGCTAGCCATGTGCAGAAAGCAGAAACTGGACCCCTTCCTGACACCTCACACTAAAATTAACTCCAGATGGATTAAAGATCTAAACATAAGACCTAACACCATAAAAACCCTAGAAGAAAACCTAGACAAAACCATTCAGGACATAGGCATAGGCAAGGACTTCATGACTAAAATACCAAAGCATTGGCAACAAAAGCCAAAATAGACAAATGATATCTAATTAAACTTAAGAGCTTCTGTACAGTGAAAGAAACAATCATTAGAGTGAACTGGTAACCAACAGAATGGGAAAAGATTTTGACAATCTACCCATCTGACAAAGAGCTAATATCCAGAATCTACAAAGAACGAAGCCAGATTTATAAGAAAAAAAAAAACCCATTCAAATGTGGACAAAAGATATGAATAGACATTTTTCAAAAGAAGACACATATGAGGCCAACAAACATATGAAAAAATGCTCATCATCACTGGTCATTAGAGAAATGCAAATCAAAACTACATTGAGATACCATCTCATGCCAGTTAGAATGGCAATCATTAAAAAATCAGGGGACAACAGATGCTGGAGAGGATATGGAGAAATAGGAACACTTTTGCACTGTTGGTGGGATTGTAACTAGTTCAACCATTGTGGAAGACAGTGTGGAAATTCCTCAAGGATCTAGAAATAGAAATTCAATTTGACCCAGCAATCCCATTACTGGGTATATATCCAAAGGATTATAAATCTTTCTACTATAAGGACACATGCACATGAATGTTCACTGCGGCACAGTTTACAACAGCAAAGACCTGGAACCAACCCAAATGCCCATCGAAGATAGACTGGACAGGGAAAATGTGGCACATATACATCATGGAATACTATGCAGCCATAAAAAATGAGTTTGTGTCCTTTGTAGGGACATGGATGAACCTGGAAACCATCATTCTCAGCAAACTGACACAAGAACAGAAAATCAAACACCGCATGTTCTCACTCATAGGTGGGTGTTGAACAATGAGAACATATGGACACAGGGAGGGGAGTATCACACACTGTGGTCTGTGGGGGGGAACTAAGGGAGGGACAGTGGGGGGTAGGGAGTTGGGGACGAATAACATGGGGAGAAATGCCAGATATAGGTGATGGGGAGGAAGGCAGCAAACCACACTGCCATGTGTGTACCTACGCAACCATCTCACATGTTCTTCACATGTATCCCAAAACCTAAAATGCAATAAAGAAAAAAAGAAAAGAAAGTTCTTTTCTTTAAGGATGTTGAATATTGGCCCCTACTCTCTTCTGCCTTGTAGGGTTCTGCCAGTAGATCCTCTGTGAGCCTGATGGGCTTTCCTTTGTAGGTGACCTGACCTTTCTTTCTGGCTTCCTTAGCATTTTTTCCTTCATTTCAACCCTGGTGAG